>VMOF01000111.1:62606494-62677478 GCA_011764245.1 Trialeurodes vaporariorum | reverse complement strand
TTCCTTTCTTAATTTAATTACAGCTCATAGTAGGTGTTCCGCACGATTTAAGATCTTACCCTTAACTGAATACTTTCAACGGGTATACAATGTAAGGGGCGTGTAAACTGGAAGTAAAAACATAATAGAGTTGTTAAATTTGCTGTCTAAATATTTTGACAATTGAGGCGCGTGACGCCAATTAGGTAAAGCATGGTATTATTGGTCACGTGCCGATCGCAGGGCCAGACGCTTTAATAGTGTAACAATACGCTGTGGTGCTGCCCCATAATTAGACTATTCTTCACCCATATTTGTGACTTCCTAAGCTATTTGCCTGAAAATTGATTGATGAGGTAGCACAGCCATAATTTAGAATCTTATACAGGGGGTAGCCCGGGTCCATCCTCCGTCTCACTTTGGAGCGAGTTTAGAGAGTCAAGTAGAACGATGTCCAAAGAAGTAATTTTTGTTCCATCATTCGGAAGAACTCAGATAACTGAGTGATTTCGTGTCTGCAGATTTTTTATAGCCCCTCCATAAACAAAACGATGGTTAAAGGCTTATACTTTAGAGGCCTATGACTCGGGCTGTAGTTATACATACAGGTTGTATAAACATATACAGGGTGTTTCAGACCACCTGGCCAGCTTTTATTGTGGCCAAACTAAGGCAAATATAAAAAATCGGTAAAACACGTGTAACGTATATCTACCCCAAAGAATTCGGGGAAAATATTTTCAGCCCCCCAAAACCACCCCTTGGGGGTTATTTAGGGGGGTGGGTACCCGAATCTCGAAAAAATCAAATGGAAAGGTATGTTTAGACATTGGAATCTATTACGGCATAAAAAAATAAAACTTTTTCATGCCTAAGTTTTTTTTCTAGAAACCACCCTTTTTTGAGTTAGGGGTCGTTTTCAAAAAATTTAGGGGTAATCTTTGATTGACCGCTGTGACCCTCCAAATCATCGGATTTCAAAAAACTAAGAAGTTTCTGAAAGGGCAGACCAAGGGCTTTCTTTTGGTGTATCACATGCCTATTTTTTGTGAAAAAGGGTGCAAGGCCTCCTCACCCCAAAATTTTGGGGCTTCGGGGGGTCCTACGTAAAAATTTTCAAATGTAAAGGCATGGCTTGTGATACATCATTTGAAAGGTATTTCAAAGACGAAAAAAGTGATGCCTCCCAAAAGTCGTAAAAACAACCCCCTTCCAAAATGGCGGCCGTTTTAAGGTTAGGGGGCTCAAGGGGGGACCTTCAGAAAAATGATCCAAAATTGAACGATACATGGCTAAAAGGATCTTAAAAAGAGAAAAATAATGGTTCAAACCGCGAGTCAAACCGACTTTTCAATCCAAAGTTACGGCCGATTGAAATTTAGGGGTAGTTGGGTTTCCCAAAAAGGCACCCCTAAATTTCAATCGGCCGTAACTTTGGATTGAAAAGTCGGTTTGACTCGCGGTTTGAACCATTATTTTTCTCTTTTTAAGACCCTTTTAGCCATGTATCGTTCAATTTTGGATCATTTTTCTGAAGGTCCCCCCTTGAGCCCCCTAACCTTAAAACGGCCGCCATTTTGAAAGGGGGTTGTTTTTACGACTTTTGGGGGGCATCACTTTTTTCGTCTCTGAAATACCTTTCAAATGATGTATCACAAGCCATGCCTTTACATTTGAAAATTTTTACGTAGGACCCCCCGAAGCCCCAAAATTTTGGGGTGAGGGGGCCTTGCACCCTTTTTCACAAAAAATAGGCTTGTGATACACCAAAAGAAAGCCCTTGGTCTGCCCTTTCAGAAACTTCTTAGTTTTTTGAAATCTGATGATTTGGAGGGTCACAGCGGTCAATCAAAGATTACCCCTAAATTTTTTGAAAACGACCCCTAACTCAAAAAAGGATGGTTTCTAGAAAAAAAACTTAGGCATGAAAAAGTTTTATTTTTTTATGCCGTATTAGATTCCAATGTCAAAACATACCTTTCCATTTGATTTTTTCGAGATTCGGGTACCCACCCCCCTAAATAACCCCCAAGGGGTGGTTTTTGGGGGCTGAAAATATTTTCCCCGAATTCTTTGGGGTAGATATACGTTACACGTGTTTTACCGATTTTTTATATTTGCCTTAGTTTGGCCACAATAAAAGCTGGCCAGGTGGTCTGAAACACCCTGTATTTGTCATCCTTGTAACCACATATTCTAGAGGTCAAAATGAGACTTTTTTTTCCCATAAAAACACAAGTCCGAAAATGCCCCCCGCACCTTTGAGCTACAGCCCCCCAAAATATTAAAAATGTCGGTTTTTATAGAAAAGCGCCGACAACTATGAACCAAATGTCCTAAAAATTGGTGCCTGAAGATAATTTTAATTGTAGAATCCATTAATGACCTCGAGAAATTCAGAAATTGAGTCTGGCTGTACTTTCCACGCAATCTTCTACCTTTAATAGCACACATTTTATGTTATACGTACGGATTAAAAATTTGAAGAATAATTACCGAAATCAGATGCGAAAACCCCTCAAAAAGATTTTTGGTCCTCTTTGTTTCTTTCGATTACGACGCATTTCAAGGTGGATAATCGCTGTGTAGTGTGAAAAAGTCAGCGCTTTTACCATAAAAAATGGCAGTGAGTATGCAACCCTCCTCTCCGCTGCGCTTTTTCGGGCCGGGGCCGGCCGCTATGGTAAGAGCGCTGACTTTTCCGCACTGTGCAGCGATTATCTCGCTTAAAACGCGTCGTATCAAAAGAAACAAAGAGGACCAAAAATCTTTCTGAGGGTTATTTGCATCTAATTTCGGTAATTATTCTTCAAATGTTTAATCCGTAACATAAAATGTGTGCCGTTAAAGGTACAAGATTAAAGTACAGTCAGACTCGATTTCTGAATTTCCCGAGATTAATGGATTCTACACGTAAAATTATCTTCACGCACCAATTTTTAGGACATTTGGTTCATAATAGTGGTCGGTGCTTTTCCATAAAACCCGCAATTTTCAATACTTTGGGGGGCTGTAGTTTAAAGGGGGAGGGGCATTTTTGGACACATGTTTATAGGAAAAAAAAGTCTTATTTTGACCTCCAGAATACATGGTTACAAGGACGTCAAATGTTTCTGATACACCCTGTATATATTTATCAAAAAACGAAGAAGATTTCGAATTTCCAAAAGAGTAGGCACCGGAGTACATTTGCAACAATGTAGCCAAAGATTACTTATACTCCAGATATGGCACTAGCTATCTTGCCAATGTTAACTTTTGTAGAGCGCCTTCATAATTTCTAAAATCGAGCTAAAACACATACACTGGCCCACGGTTTGTTTACGTTTCGGCAAGCAAGAGATGTGCGGGCGGGGTGGGGGTCGTGGGCCAGCCGACTGACCCCACCCCGCCCGCACGTCTCTCGCTCGCCGAAACGTAGACAAACCGTGGGCCCGTGTATCTGTTTTAGCAATGAAGGCGCTCAACAAGATTTTAGCTAGTGCCATATCTGGAGTATAAGTAATCTTTGAATGTAGCACATTTAACACGGAAAAAAACCTTCACCTAAATTTAGGTTGGCTCAACCTAAAATTTATTTTATGAAGGAAACATCATAAAAGGTGGAACCAACCTAAAGACTTTGGCAAAGGACAAGGTGAGCGCAATAATTTTAAAATTTAAATTAATAATATTATTCCACATCCAACATTCTAATAAAGTACACCTTCATCGTGGCCCACGCGCCATAAGGAACATGCCATGTCCTTTACAAATCCAAGATGGCCGCCTATAAGTACGATCATAACGATAGTTTGCATAAAACCGGCCATATTCTGACGTATGGTACATGGCTCTATCATTCCTGAAAGTTCCATTTATTTCAATGATTGGTACCTATTTTTCTTATGGTAGCTGCAATGCATGGACCCCTTTTGCAAAACTTTGTTTCAGAGGTCCCACACATTTTTAACGTTTTTGTCCCCGCGGCTGCTGCTATCACCAAAGTTCAGGAGAACTACCCCTATTAAATGTTAGACGTCGATCGAAATTAGCATAGGAGACTGGACATTCTAATAACAACATAAATACCAATGGTCCAAACCGCATCCTTTTATTTCTATTCACAACGATCAAAAATCAAATGGAGGCCGCCCGGCAAAAGAATCCTCGACATCACGGTGAGAGGGGAAATACGTTGACCCTCTCCACTTCAAGAAAGACGAAAGAGGTGACTTGCGAATCAGCCCTCAGCTCGTATCGAGATAACAACACACTCGTCGCACTTGCTATACACACACAGAACTAACACCGACTCAATGTCTCCGCCCTCCTCCCAATCATTCGGCAGTGAGACTATACAGGGTACGTGTTTCAGACCACCTGGCAAGCTTTTATTGTGGCCAAACTAAGGCAAATATGAAAATTCGGTAAAACACGTGTAACGTTTATTGACCCCAAAGAATTCGGGGAAAATATTTTCAGCCCCCCAAAACCACCACTTGGAGGTTTATTAGGGGGGGGGGGTGCCCGTATCTCAAAATATTCAAATAGAAAGGGTATGTTTTGACATTGGAATCTAATACGGCATTAAAACCAAACAATTTTTAAAACTTGAGTTTTTGTTCTAAAAACCACCCTTTACTGAGTTAGGGGTGATTTTTGAAAAATTTTGGGGCAATGTTTGATTGACCGCTGTGACCCTCCAAATCATTGGATTTGAAAAAAACTAAGAAATTTCTGAAAGGGAAGACCAAGGGCTTTCTTTTGATGTGTCACATGCCTATTTTTTTTAAAAAGGGTACAAAGCCCCCTCACCCCAAAATTTTGGTGCTTCGGGGGGCCCTACGTAAAAATTTTCAAATGTAAAGGTATGGCATGTGATAGGTACATCATTTGAAAGGTTTTGAAGAGACAAAAAAAAAATGAAGTCCCTCAAAAGTCGTAATAACTACCCCTTTTTAAAATGGCGGCCGTTTTAAGATTTGGGGGCTCAAGGGGGGACCTGCAGAAAAATGACCCAAAATTAAACGATACATAGCTGAAAAGGTCTTGAATAGAGAAAAACAATGGTTCAAACCGCGAGTCAAACCGACTTTTCAAACCAAAGTTACGGCCGATTGAAATTTAGGGGTAGTTTAGTTTCTCAGAGAGGCGCCTGACTTTAAATCCTTGGGGGGGGGGGGGGGGGGGTGCCCACCCTGTCTTCCTCAAATGACGCCCCTAACCTCTCATACCATCTGGTTCCATATATTTTTCTGAGTGATTTGTATTGCTACGTTTGCAGAATTTGTAAATTTGAGTTTTTAGCACATCTTCAAATTTGGCAGCCTTGTTGGTCTCAAAATTTGTTCGTAAATTAAGATTCTTACAGTCTAGGCTAAGAATGCAAGGGGTGTCCCAAAACTCAAAAGTACAGCACACTTTCGTCTGGGAAGCAAAGGAAAGCAAGTATCAAAAAATGGTTTGTGAGAAGAAATTTTCTTAGTAATGACCTACACATCAAGACCAAATTCAGCTCTGTAAAATAAATATTTACTGAGTTACAGCTTTTTGAAAATTACGTATCTAGTTGACCCATCCAAGATTTTTAGCATGTTTTTCAAGGGAAAAAAAGAAAGTTAAGAAATCAAGTGGTTTTCTTTGTTTAAACAAATTTTGCAGAATCTTAAACCAAGACGGACAAAAATGAGATGCCCTTTGACACTGTGTTACGCTGTCAATTTGTTTATTTTTCTTCTTCTTCACTTCAGTCTCTTGAGAATTTTTGATTTTAAAAAACTCTATTTTTTCTTCTTGAAAAACATGCTATAAATCCTGGAGGGGTCAGCTCGATATGCCATTTTCAAAACGCTGTAACTCAGTGAATATTTGACTTGGGTACAGAGCTGAATTTAGTCTTGATTTGTAAGTAATTACAAGGAAAATTGCTCCTTACAAACAGTTTTTTGATATCTGATGCTTTCGTTCACCCCGTAGACAAAAGTGTGCAATACTTTTGGGACACCCCTTAGAGATATTTTACCAAGCAACCGCAATTAAGAATACATAGAAATGAAAAAAGAAAAAATATGCAGCAGTGACACAGAGATTGGAGCAATTATGTGAATACTTTTAAAATCGTACAACTTTAGATTTTCAAGGAATTGCTGCTCACAACTTGCATTATTATTGTGCGCCGAGATATCCGTGCGCCGAAACTTCCGGACACCCCCACTATACAACTATAAGTCAATCATGGTAATGGGGCTGTTGCAAACGTTTGCAATAAGCGATTTAACAGTCGATTTTGGTGTAAAAACCTTGAAAAATAAAAATGGCAGCACTAAAAACTTCCGAAATCCACTCTTAAACTCAATAAACGCTTTTATTTGCGAGGGCGTAATGGTGGCCGAAGGCAATAACAATAGGAGATTCCTATCTTAATTTCGTCACTCTTTCTACATATGCAGACAAGGATGATTCACAGAGTAATTGGTCGTCAGAGTGATGGTCCACATCCGATGAATGGTACCGCAACACCTAGTAACACCGGTGTCAAATGAAAGTCGTCTCCTATTGGTCACTTTTTGATATAGTTACAGTATATTGTTAGATGGAAATCTATCTCCCATTGTTATTGCCCTCGGCCACCATTACGCCCTAGCAAATAAAAGCGTGAATCGAGTTTAGGAGTGGATTTCGGAAGTTTTTAGTGCTGCCATCGTTATTTTTGGTGGTTTTTACACCATTGTCGACTATTAAAGCGCTTATAGAAAAAGTGTGCAACAACTCCATTATGGAATAATTGTCTCTCATCATGCCTCATACCAAAGAGTAAACAAGAGTCGCAATTGAATGGAAGGCCTGCGTGGTCAACGTAGATAAGGGATCCGAACGCGGGCTGGCCTCTGATTGGCTGCAACGGGTGGAGCAAAAATGACTCGGGGTATAGGAAAAATAACACGGGATTTTCGTTCCGGGGCGTTTATCTCGAAACCTAAGCAAAATAGTATCCAAACAATTTATACGAGTCGATTCAGCAGATTTTTCCGAACAATTTGATAGGTCATAAGTGCCACTTTATTGCAAATTCGAAAAGACTGTTTCAGTTTAAAAGTACGCACAATAGTGTGATTACATGCTTGGCGTGTGCTCGAGCAGTGTTTGAGTAACTCACTATTGTGCGTACTTTTAAACTGAAACAGTCTTTTCGAATTTGCAATAAAGTGGCACTTATGACCTATCAAATTGTTCGGAAAAATCTGCTGAATCGACTCGTATAAATTGTTTAGATACTATTTTGCTTAGGTTTCGAGATAAACGCCCCGGAACGAAAATCCCATGTTATTTTCCCTATACCCCGAGTCATTTTTGCTCCACCCGTTGCAGCCAATCAGAGGCCAGCCCGCGTTCGGATCCCTTACCTACGTTGACCACGCAGGCCTTCCATTCAATTGCGACTCTTGTTTACTCTTTGCCTCATACTATCCTAAATAACATCTATCCATGGCATATCATTATTTCTTAATTATAAATGTGGTTTGGAGAGGTAAATGCATAAATTTCTGCGGCGTCTGCGGGTAAGTTCAAATAACTTTTAACCTTGAGGTTAGCCGAGGTTTGAAAAATGAAAGTCAAAATCATGGATCCCCATATTTTTTTTGGGGAGCAGCATACCCCCAAGAATGATGTTTAAGTAGTCGTCAAGAATTATTTGTACTTAAGATGATTCCAGGGTCGATTAGTTCCAACCGTGGACACCACGTCGCGCTGCTCAAAAAGTCAACAGTTTTTTGTTAAATTTGACGAATTCACGCTAAAAACACAAATTTGAGAAACGTCAGCACCTGCGAGCATACTTCAGGAAGATACCCTGAAAGTTTCAGACTGAAACACTCAAAAATAAAGCCGGAAATTATGAAAAACGAAAATTCCCGTAAGCCGCAATGAGTGCGAGTGAGGCAGATATACGTATCATCACTCGCGCTCACTCTCACTCACTAAGCTTATGGCGAAACGAATTTCATAATTTACGGCTTTAATTTTAAACCAATTTTGCTCATTTAAGGCTCAAAAAATCCATAATAAAATTTTGCAGGTGCTGACGTTATTGGATTTTGCGTTTTATCTATGGTTTCAGTTTAAAACGCCAAAAACACGACTTTTCCAAAAAGCGACTAGTGGCGCTATCCATCGGATTGAAATCTGGAAAAGTTTCGCCTGGAATCACCTTAAAACATATTTTTGCCGCCATTTTTAATTCTTCGGCCTTTTTTCATGTTATTACCGTAGATCACGCATTTGAGCCTTAAATTTACATAAAATTTTCCTAAATATACGCGTAACTATGATTTCATTGTCGCCTTTTTAATGCGCCTTAGTGATAAAAGTAATGAGTGAGTACTTATTTGGTGCTTATCACAAGTTATAAGGCAGAAAATCGCCAAAATTTGATTTATTGCTCATTTGACCTAAAAAGTCTTCTTAAATTTAAGTATGAAGACTGTTGCATGCGTTTTTTTACAAAAAATAAGAAACTGGGTCTGAACTTGGTAAAAACACAAAACTTTAACATTAATTGCTCCCTTTATTGAGGAGCTTTTAAAATGTCACAATTTTTTTGAGATCTACACTAATGAATAATGGTTGGCGGTAGTGACGAAAATCTACGGTAATGAATTTTGACCTCCAGTATCATGTAGCTTGATTCAAGTTAAAGTCCATTTAAATGGAATTGCATAAGCTCACTCCTACAGTTAAAACTAAGGAGTAGATCAGTGGTTTTTCGTGTTACCAAATTACCGTAGATCGTGTTTCATTAGGGGGGATCTACGATAATGACATCAACGGTAATGACAATTCATTCTAAAAATGGCGGGAAATCATGATTGAATCGTCGGATTTGGATGAAACTTTGGATTTGAGGTGAGGCCAATCAGTCCCTCTGATCATACAATTTTTGGACAGTTAACATGTTACAAGCTTTAAAAAAAAGTATACCTTGGTAATGACAGTGTATAAAGAGCACAGAATATAATTCAGACTATTAATACAATAAAATTTACCTAAAAAGGAAATAGAATCAGCAGTGATTTGGCAGCGATGTTCAGTAGGCACCTTTTGCTCCACAAAGTCGCACGGAAGTAAACAACGGCGAGCGAACTATGCGCTCTAGCGGCCGGATAAGCAACGAAAACATAGTCGGCGATTATTGGCGCGAAACCCATTACATCTCTTCGTGACGACGTAATTTTCTTTATACACCAAACTTTCGGTCAAAACTTAAAAAAACCTTTTCTTCAAAGTACTTTGACATAAAAAATGCTGAATTTACTCTTTTCATAGCCTCTAATTGCATCAAAATCGGACGACGATTTCAGGAACCTCAAAAAATTACAATATACGGTAATGACATTTTGGGGGTTTTAATGCATTTTTTTTTAGCTGATAATGATGGAATATGAAAAAACAAAAATCACCACGTTGTTCAGCGGAATATTTTGAGTAGAAATGATCAAAAATTCATCTTAATTGTTGAATTTGGAATGATAAATAGGTTCATTACACCTTAGGTTAAAAGTTATTTGAACTTACCCCTGCGTGCCCGTGAGTCCTTGAGTCCTTGAGTTTGCTTATTGTATCCCCTGCAGACAACAGAGTATTCTCAGAATATTCTGATAGGATCAGAGTATCCCAGCCGGAATATTCTGAAAATTTTCTCAGAATATACTTTTGGAACACTCCTTAGAATATTCTGAGAACATTCCAAGGAAAATTGTCGATAGTTTTTTTCTGGATTCTTCCGAAACTATTTACTGAAATTGTCTTTGCTAAAAATCTGTGGCACACATTTGGTATAGTCTCGGGATATTCTCAGAATATTCCGTAGAGAATATTCTGAGAATATACTGTGGAGATTATGTACTGGGGATTTATACAATGGTGCTATCCTAATGGACTCTGATATCCGAGAGTGAAACTTAGATTTACACCAGACAGTCAGTTCCAACTAGAATCGGTGCTCATGGATTATCTTTAGAGGATTCGTTTATTCGTTTTAGAGTGATTTGTGTGTTTCGTACAGTTACGACAATGCAATTTAAAATTAAATCCGGCAAAGTGTAAATGTTTACCTCGTAAGATCCTTTATTTGGGGCATAAAATCACAATTACATCGAGGGGTGTTTTTTTCAGATCCCTCCAAGATTCAATTATTCAGGACTCGAAAACGCAAAGGCGGTCCATAGGTTCGTTGCGTTTCAAATTTTTATCGAAAAGTTTTACCAAAATTTGCTGAAATTTGTGTACCTTTAAATCAACTTTTGCGTAAAAAGGTACCTACCTTGCTTGGTGTGTGCCCCCCCCCCCTAATAGTGCTGATTTGCTGTAATGCCTCCCCAAAATGACATTCTTGGTCTCGCCCATGGGGCTATCCGGTACAGATTACATTTAAAGCAAGAACACGATAGGTTTACAACGACCCTGAAGAGGTAGATGCAATGAGAGGATTGGTGGCTGTCAAATGAAAGAACTTTGACAAGGTAGGCGTCCATAAATTTACATTCAAAACCTGCACCACTCCGCGGTCTACTCCGCCCTCCATAAATGGCACATCTGTCACAGTTGTTCTGTTGTGTCGTCAGCGTTGAGCTTAGGGTGTTTTATGGTCCCCAACTACGTAGACCTGTCAATCACATCCACAGATTGGAACATCAAAAGACTACTTTACGACAAACGGATGTAAGAGCAGGCTCTTGGATGGTTCGTATATACGCGCCCGTAGATAGGCTACATATTTGAAATACCTACCTCATTCTACTGATAACGGTCTGTGTGTTTTTGAGTTTAGTTTAGGTATCTACTGGGTGTTCATTAAATAGTTTCCACTAGGAATTCTTTCGGTTCTGGCTACAAAAAAAAAGTCGTTGAAACATATGTTTTAACTTTTTCCATTGTTTGGTTCCATCGTACCTATTTTGATTTTTTTAGCGGTCTTGATGATTAATTAGGGCAACGATAAATGGTTTTTTTTAAAGATTGTTTGTTGATTGTTTCTACTAATATTCATGAAAATAACCTGAGCGCTATTTGAAAAATACTATTTGTTATGTTGATAATAGTGGGCTTCGCCCTCTGGCCGCTCCCCCCTTCCCTCAGGGTTGCGTACAGTGTTTTATTTATTTACAAGGGGAGTTTGGAAAGTAAAGATTCACGGCCTGTGTATACAATATGGCGACAGGTATCATCTAACCAACGATGGAATCGCATCAAATATACCCTAGAGATGAACTGTGCACACTGCACAGTCAGAGGTCTATTGGATCATTACACTTTGAGGAATCAGCATTTTAGTGCGTGGTGTTTGAATTTTCTCCCGCCGCCCGGAAAATGCCAAGTTCCGCGTGCAGTACTCTGCGTATTCCTCAATTTTCAAAATACAGAGTTCGATCTGTTATCCTGTTTTTGGTTACCAGAAGCGAACATTTGGCGAAAATGGTTCAGAAATAGGTCAAGTGTTCGGTGACAACGCAACGACCAGTAAAACGTTGGCGAATGGTGCTAAGAAGGGCACACATCGAAACGGACCAAATTGAAATTCATGAAGTTTCTGACAATCCAGCTTTTCAGAGATGATCTTTTAAAGACCTGCTCACGACACACAAGACAAGAACTCTCGAAGCTAGTACAGCTTAAATCGTTTAATACTATGAATATTTTTATCATCAAGTTTGATAAATTCGTACATTTCATTAGACTTAGACGGTTGCCTGCTTCGATTCGCGCTTCATCATTGATTTCATAAGCCCGCGTTGAGTTCTCGGCACTATTTGGCAACATTTTACCGGTTCGGCACTTTGTCACCGTATTTTTGTGCTATTTTCCGATTAATTATCGGCAAATTATCACTTCTGGTAACCAGAGGCGGACGGGCCCCCCAAATTCAGCCCGGGAAATCAACTTTGGACCGGCCCATAGGGGGGGGGTGGGGGGGGACCCCCCACCTGGGGGGGTTTTTGGGGGGGGGGGGGTTTGCCCCCCCCCGAGAAAATGTTGGTATTTTCACAGTCAAAAAAAACAATCTGAAGCATATTTGGGTCATCAATTTCATTATTATATGATCGCTGACTCTCTGCGTTTTTGCAGGGTAGAGACTGCCAATTTATCTTACAATTAGTGACGATAGAAAACCTAACCTAACCTGGGTTGCCCCCCCCCCCCGAAAAAATTTTTGGTTTTTTCACAGTCAAAAACAACCATCTGAAGCATGTTTGGGTCATCAATTTCATTATTATATGACCGCTGACTCTCTGCGTTTTTGCAGGGTAGAGACTGTCTTTTTATCTTAGTGACGATAGAAAATCTAACCTAACCTAAATTAACCTAGGGGGGGGGGGGTTTGGGGGGGGGGGGTTCCCCCCCCCCCCCGAGAAAATTTTGGTATTTTCACAGTCAAAAACAACAATCTGAAGCATTTTGAGTCATCAATTTCATTTTTATATGATCGCTGACTCTCTGCGTTTTTGCAGGGTAGAGACAGCCAATTTATCTTAGTGACGATAGAAAACCTAACCTAACCGGGGGGGGTTCCCCCCTCCCCCCGAAAAAATTTTTGGTATTTTCACAGTCAAAAACAACCATCTGAAGCATGTTTGGGTCATCAATTTCATTATTATATGACCGCTGAATCTCTGCGTTTTTGCAGGGTAGAGACTGTCATTTTTCTTAGTGACGATAGAAAACCTAACCTAACCTAACCTGGGGGGGGGGGTTCCCCCCCCCCCCCCCCCCCCCCGAAAAAATTTTGGGTATTTTCACAGTCAAAAACAACAATCTGAAGCATTTTTGGGGTCATCAATTTCATTATTATATGATCGCTGACTCTCTGCGTTTTTGCAGGGTAGAGACTGCCATTTTATCTTAAATATATTAAGTATAAAAAAGTAAAAAAAAAGAAAAGCCCCATTCAGGGCTACCTAAACATTCTGAAATATTTCCTCTCTGCTTTCGTTCCAGCCCTAATGAAGCGAATGATCGGCCCGGCCTGGTCAGATCCACATGTGAGATGTCCACCTTTTACCACAGAATAATACAATCAGAAGGGAAACTCTAATTCATTTTGAAACATTCTTTACTTCGGGCCGCCATGTTCGAAAGTGAGCATCTTCGGCAATCTTCGGCAATCTTCGGCAACTGGCCGAGTTGTGATTGGTTGTATAGCCTGAAAAAGCATGTCCGCCATCTTGAGAAGTGAGTAGGCACAGTTGCCAGTTTGTGCCAGTAAATTCCAAATCTTGTTTCCATTGGCTCTTATGGGAGTTTCCCTTCTGATTGTATTATTCTGTGCTTTTACCACCTTATAATTCTGACCGCTCCTTCTCCCTCTTTCTCCGTTTACCCCCCTTTTTGGGTGACCCCCCAGTGAAAGTCTCTGGTGACTTGAAATATAGCGACAGTTCCTAAGACCCCTCGGATATTTCAAGACACACGCGACGAATCACTTAAAAGCTCCTTCTATGCGACAGTTCCTAAGACCCCTCGAATAGAAGGGTATCTTTCAAGTGAGACCTGAAAAAAGGAAGGGATTGCTATAAAACATAGACTTAGTTACAGATGATGATGTAATTGCAGACTGAAGAAAGAGAGAGAGAAATCCAGCTGATTTGGGGACGTGATTTAATGAGGGAAGCAGGTGCTAAGACCACAGCTAGCTCTCATCACGATCCAAATCGAACTCATTCTCTATTTCAATTCCTAGTTCGCCCAAGGCTCGGTTTTGCTCCTCACCTCGGGCGCGCATGCGCACATCAAGTGCTGACTGAGCAGAGTCCGTCCGTTCGCCTCAGTATTCACCTAGAGTTCCTATATTTAGAGAGTTAAGACAAGAGAAACCATGGGCGCCGCCATTGGATGCGATTTTGCACATTTGTTTACATTCTGAGGGCCGTTGTTGTGTTTTTGTCCACTGCAAAGATTACAGTGCCGCTGAGTTTCTAATGATGTAATCTTTTACTGCTTTTGTGCATCGACATCCATTTACGCTTTGAAAGGTTCTTTTGGGATTTTTAGACATTCTTGAGGCGTTTCATGATTAAAATTTACAGATTCGTCGATATTTAACTCTTTATCCGTAAAATACTGTTGGTAAACAACTGCGATTGTAAACAAAAGTGCAAAATCGCATCCAATGGCGGCATCCGTAGAGCCTAAAACTCATCGACCAATCAGAAGTTGACTACCCTCTTGTCTTAACTCTCTAAATATAGGAACTCTATATTCACCGAGTTGATACGTGCCTCTGCTGTATTGCCAGATTGGGTCAAAAAGTCTTTAAATTTAATTCCCAAATCTGGTCAATACCTCCTTCCTCTACACACACAAAACCAGCCCTAATGAAGCGAATGATCGGCCCGGCCCGGTCAGACCCACATAAAACGAATGAATATAGCCCGCCCCGGCCCGACCCGAATTTATCGAATGACAGGCCCGGCCCGGCCCGTCCAAAACGTATCGAGTAACCGGCCCGGCCCTGACGTATCGAATGATCGGCCCAGCCCGGCCCTGAAGTATCGAATGATCGGATCGGCCCTAAAAAATCGAATGAATGATCGGCCCGGTCCGGCCCTATTCGAATGATCGGCCCGGCCCGGCCCTATTCGAATGATCGGCCCGGCCCGGCCCTAAAAAATCGAATGACTGGCCCGCAGCCCAAATTTACCAAGTATAAATACATGCACGGCCTCACTTTTATCTTTGTCTCTGGTGTTTTCCTTCTTTTTTCTTCCTCTCGCTCTTCTTTTTTCCTTTTTTCTTCCTTTCTTTCCTCCTTTTTTTCTCTTTTTTTCTTACTTTTTCCCCTCTCACGATCCAACCGGCCCTAAGTGGCCGCGGCCCACCGGGAAATTTCCCGGTGTCCCGGTGGGCCAGTCCGCCTCTGCTGGTAACAAAAAAAACGGATTACAGACCGCACTCCGCACTTTGAAAACTTGAGAATGCATGGAGCACCTCACGCGGAACTTTACATTTTCCGGCGGGAGAAAATTCAAACACTATGACACAAAAATTCTGATTTCTCAAAGAGTAATGATCCGATCTAATAAATCTCCGACTGTGCACAGCTCATCTCTAGGGTATATCAGATAAGATTTTATCGTTGGTTGGTTGATACCTGTCGCCATATTTTATACAGAAGCCGTGTATCTTTATTTTCCGAACTCCCCTCGTATTTATTTCACACAATTGAGCCTTGCGGCTATGGTACAAGTCAATATTTATCGAATTAATTAATAACTAGCATTGTAGGTAACAATCAAATGCAATCACAAATTTTATAATTTGGTTACTTTCTCATTTCTAAGGTCATTATGGTCATATGGCGCTTTCATTAAGAACAGTTGCTTTAATTGAACAAAAGTAGGTTTAATTTGCCAGCTTGAAAAGATTTTCTCGTGTCTAACGGCAGCTGAGAGCTGGATTTTCTGTTCAGTCACTTTTGACTTTAACAGGGTATTCTTAATATAGATGTGCCTGAGTATGATGGTGCTACAGCAGAGGGGTCAATGCGATTGTTTTTATAAGCAAAATATACTGTATCAAGAATATAAAGAGATGGAAGAGTGCACAAACGATATCTTAGAAAAATATCCTTGCAGGAGGAGTTATGTGGTTTATTGAAAATTATTCTTAAACTCTTTTTATGTTCAGTAAACAAACAGCTGCCCTAAACAGTGCATATGTCCAGGGTCGGACTGGCCAGGGCCGCTAAACCGCAATCGCGGCCTAAAGTTTCGCTTTTTGAGGCCCGAGGGGGCCCCGCAGGGTCTTTCGATGGGGCCCCCGAATGGAGAAAATGGAAAAATTTAGGAATGAAAAAAAGAATAATGTATCAAAGAAGACAGTAAATAGATTACACTAAAAGAAAACCAATGTAAGCTAATTAAGATAGCTTAATAAAAGGATCGAAAATGCATCGAGACTGGCCAAGTTCGCTCTAGTTCACGATGCGGACCGACATTAGGCAAATCTGGGGCCCCCGACCGGATAAGAAAGGAACCTTCGAATGGATCAAAACGAGGCCCCTAATCGGATGAAAAACGGGGCCCCCAATCGGGTGAATAACGGGGCCCCCAATCGGGTGAAAAACGGGGCCTCCAGTCGGGTTAAAAATGGGGCCTCTAAACGGTCAAAATGGGGCTCCCTAGTCCTCCAAAAAGTATCTAAAGAATAAAGTAATGGGATGGCGTCCGCCGTACCCAATATATTACTATATTAAGATATTAAGAGTTGACATCTGGCAACACTGTCGGTTAGTGTTGTGTTTAGACGACCGCGAGTCGCCGTAAACATCGCGCGCTTTGTCGATATGAATTCGCGGTTTCACGGGATCCAGACTAGACTCAATACGTCTATGGCTGTCATTAACCGCATGATTTCCGACTTTGTGTATGATTCTCGAATCATCCCCAAGGCCGATTGACTGTGTTCTCAGGGCTGTGCTATGACATAGGGAATCTGCTCTAGGTTTTGAGAACTATACCGGGTGTCCCAGACCACCCGTCTAGATACTTTTTCTCGAAAACGGCTGGGAGTTGAGATCTGAAACAAAAAAGTCAGATAGGGAATTGACCCCAAAGAATCCAATGAAAATATTTTCAAAGCCCCCCGAGGCCCCCCAGGGGGGTTTCGGGGGGGTTCGAAACACATTTTTCCATTTTTGGCGGAAAAAAGCCTATGAAAGGTACCAAAATAAGTTCAGATTCTGAAAGAACAGCTCATTGCCGACATTTTTGGTCTTATAAATTTTTCCAGAAAACCCCAAATTTTCGGGTTATGGGACCTTTTGGGGGCAAATTTTCAATCGGCCACTGTGACCACATCATATAATATTTTTCAAAAAACTAAAAACCATCTGAAAGAAGACATCAAGACCTTTCGATTGATGTGCCATATAATACCTAAATTTGAAAAATTAAGGCCCCCACGTAGAATCCAAAATTTGTGGGCCTTTGGGCCCCCCCACGTAAAAAAAGTCAAATGGCAAGGTATGGCTTGTGATACATCGATCAAAAGCCCGCAAAAAGTAGAATAAGATGGCGCAATCCAAAATCGTCTACAATCATTATTTTAAAAATGGCGGCCATTTGAAAATTATGGGTGCTCAAAAGTAAGTCCTAGGAAGAGAGCCTAAGGTTGAACGATACATGGCTTGAAAGGCCTTAAAAAATGCAAACAAATGGTACAAACCGCAAATCAATCCGCCTTTTCAATCAAAAGTTATTGAAAAGGCGGATTGATTTGCGGTTTGTACCATTTGTTTGCATTTTTTAAGGCCTTTCAAGCCATGTATCGTTCAACCTTAGGCTCTCTTCCTAGGACTTACTTTTGAGCACCCATAATTTTCAAATGGCCGCCATTTTTAAAATAATGATTGTAGACGATTTTGGATTGCGCCATCTTATTCTACTTTTTGCGGGCTTTTGATCGATGTATCACAAGCCATACCTTGCCATTTGACTTTTTTTACGTGGGGGGGCCCAAAGGCCCACAAATTTTGGATTCTACGTGGGGGCCTTAATTTTTCAAATTTAGGTATTATATGGCACATCAATCGAAAGGTCTTGATGTCTTCTTTCAGATAGTTTTTAGTTTCTTGAAAAATATTAAATGATGTGGTCACAGTGGCCGATTGAAAATTTGCCCCCAAAAGGGCCCATAACCCGAAAATTTGGGGTTTTCTGGAAAAATTTATAAGACCAAAAATGTCGGCAATGAGCTGTTCTTTCAGAATCTGAACTTATTTTGGTACCTTTCATAGGCTTTTTTCCGCCAAAAATGGAAAAATGTGTTTCGAACCCCCCCGAAACCCCCCTGGGGGGCCTGGGGGGGCTTTGAAAATATTTTCATTGGATTCTTTGGGGTCAATTCCCTATCTGACTTTTTTGTTTCAGATCTCAACTCCCAGCCGTTTTCGAGAAAAAGTATCTAGACGGGTGGTCTGGGACACCCGGTATAAGATACGCTGACAGTAGCTTCTAGGTCGCACTCCTCACAGAGACGTCCAGTGAGATTTGGATCTTGGTGATCTCTCATCTATTTTGTGTTGGGATTTTGGATCTTGGTGATCTCCCATTGGTTGGCTGTAGCTAAGGTGCTCAGCGTGTGTATTTGTGAGGTCAGGTTTTGAAGTTGCTGTCAGGGCGTCTTAGGGACATCGCTGTCAGCCGTTGGAGTTGACGAAGTTGTGCTTATAGATTTAGTTTGTGAGAATATATCATTTCGTTTCGTATCTCTTGTCTACGTCTCTTCCGGAGCTATACGCATTCTAAAATCCCTACCCATTACATTTTGGAGAACAAGTGGACTGGATCTATAAGAGCAGAGATCTCAGGTACAGTAGATAAAAGGTAGAAACAAAATATAAGGTACAGGAGAAATATTCTCAAAATATTTTTTTTTTTTTGAACATTTTTTTGAAAAATTAAAATTACAATTTGCTAGACCGAGAAGCTGACAAACACCGGTTGACTATACAAATCAGAATTAGTGACATAAGCCTGTTTGAAATAGAAAACTGACCCTAAGTCTTAAAGGATCACTAGCCGAAAGTAAGTTATAATTTTTGAAGGATGAAGGATTTATTGTTGTTGTTTGTTTGGAACATTTTTTTAAAAAAATTAAAATTACAATTTGCTAGACCGAAACGCTGACAAACACCAGTTCACTATACAAATCAGACTTAGTTACACAAGCCTGTTTTGAAATAGAAAACTGACCCTAAGTAAAGGATCACTAGCCGAAAGTAATTTATAATTTTTGAAGGATTTATTGTTGTTATTTGTTTGGAACATTTTTTTAAAAAAATTAAAATTAAAATTTGCTAGACCGAAACGCTGACAAACACCAGTTCACTATACAAATCAGACTTAGTTACATAAGCCTGTTTTGAAATAGAAAACTGACCGTAAGTCTAAAAGGATCACTAGCCGAAAGTAATTTACAATTTTTGAAGGGTTTATTGTTGTTGTTTGTTTGGAACATTTTTTTAAAAAAATTAAAATTACAATTTGCTAGACCGAAACGCTGACAAACACCAGTTCACTATACAAATCAGACTTAGTTACATAAGCCTGTTTTGAAATAGAAAACTGATCGTAAGTCTTAAAGGATCACTAGCCAAAAGTAATTTATAATTTTTGACGGATTTTTTTGTTATTTGGGACATTGAAAAATTAAAATTACAATTTGCTAGACCGAAACGCTGACAAACACCGGTTCATTATACAAATCAGACTTAGTCACATAAGCCTGTTTTGAAATAGGAAACTGATCGAAAGTTTAAAGGATCACTAGCCGAAAGTAATTTATAATTTTTTGACGGATTTATTGTTGTTGTTTGGGACATTTTTTTTTGAAAAATTAAAAATTTCAATTCTCTGGACCGAAACGCCGACGAACACCAGTTCACCATACAATAATGTACGGGTCTGTTGTCGTAGGTAGTTTACAAATTTTTGATGACGATTCAGTGTCATGCCGAAGGTGTATAAATTTAAAGGAAAAGGTTTTTTCAAAGGAAGTAAACAGAGAAGACGTAATAAAAATCTTAAAAATAAAAAACCCAGATTTACAGGGAAAATTAAGCGAAATATCATTTAGACAATTACTTAAGACATTAACTCAAGAAGAAAAAAGAACATTTTTGAGCTCAACATACGGAATAGATTCAAGTAGAGCACGGATAATCGACGTGGTCGAAGAAGAGGAGAACATAAATAGTGATAACAGTGTCCAGCCTACAGTAATAGAATACAGGGACGACGGAACAGTCTCAAATAAATACAGTTTGAATACAGCAGCGATCTTAACCGTCTGTAAAGAAAGAGGAGTAGACTACGAAAAAGAATTAGGAACGCTCGCAAACGCAAGAAAATACTTTGCGGACCAGGATCAGAAAAAGAGACTTGAAAATCAGAAGAAGTCTGATAGGTTAGCAAGCGTGTAGCCATTATTTTTGTTACGGACGTTACATTTTCACTCTTCTAATTAGTATATAACACAATCTGTGTAAAATTATGGTGAACTGTTTAGGGGAAGTTATAAAACTAGATGGTTACTACTTCTCGGTCAATTTTCGTAGCAAAATATTGGTTCATTTTTCAGTTACGTTAAAAAATGAAGTGTTACGGACGTTACAAAAAAGACACCCAGTTTCCATGGACCTAATTTCGGTTGCTCTTTTTAAAAGCAATTCTAGTTTTTTTCCAATTCTATTTGAACTGAGTCATTCTTCATACCATCTATTTTTAAGAATCATTTTTGTCTAAAAAAAATTTCCTATGATTTTTTTGAGTTATTGCTCTTTTTTGGTGTTACGGACGTTACACGGCATCTGTTACGGACGTTACTAGGTAACAATGATTGGACAATAGATATGTTTTTACCCATTTTATCCTTACTCAGAGCTGCTTATTCCTATTAAATGACCAGGATTTTATTTTATCTTCAATAGATATGTAAAAATATGCCAAAAACTTTTTTTTTTTTAAATTTTAAGTCTAAATCTGAAATTAGTTTATTAAAAATGAAAAAATTTACCGCCCTCCATCTTATACTCAGATTTTCATCTAAATTACAAAAATAAATTATGTAGTGACAAGAAAGGTTGAAAATAACCAACATGCAGCATAAGGAAGAAAAAAAAATTTATTAGGAACAATAAACTAAATTATTTTGAACAAAATCAAAAACTTAGAATTACGAGGGTGGATTTTAAAGTAAGTTTATCTATTTTTTTTCTCAGAAACTATTAATGTTAGAAAAAAACAAACCCAGTGTTGAAACGTACGTACTCTCAGCTTTTTTAAAGAGCTCCAGTTTTTCAAATTTGGCTTACGCGTTGCGGAGATATCGTGGATTTTCCACACCCATCTCCCCTTCAAACGTGCCCACCTTTTTAGCCTCACAGAAAACATGAGTTTTAGACTTTGAAAAAGTAAAATAGAGCTATAATTTATTGAAACAAGTCATAACATTGTTGTGAGGCATCTCACCTCATTTTTTGACATAGTTACCCGCTAGATTTTTGAATTTTTCATAAAAAAAAAAAAAAAAAAAAAAAAAAAAAAAAAAAAAAAAAAAAAAAAATTGTAAAATTCTTTCCACATACTCCTGAACCAGGTGTTGACGCAAGCTGTTAATCCAGCTTCAATTCATGATGGTTGTTCTTTCCTTACTGACCGAAAGTTTGAAGATCGAAACAGATTGGATCATTTTCTCAGTAGTAGAGTAGTCTATTCAGTAAACAACATGCACTCAGATATTATTGAGATGTCTGATCCGGAGATAAGCGCATCGCCTGCCGAAACTCGCAGTCTTCTGTAGCGCGTGAAAAGGTGGGCACATTTGAGGGAAAGACGGATGGGGAAAATCCTTGATATCTCCGCAACGCATTGGCAAAAATTTGAAAAACTAAAGCTCGTTAGAAAGCTGAAAGTACGTACGTTTCAACATTGGTTTTGTTTTTTTTTCTAGCATTGATATTTTCTGAGAAAAAAAATAGGTAAACTTACTTTAAAATCCACCCTCGTAAAGTAACGGCCCCAATAAACCCTGTATAAAAATAAACATAAAATAATAACACAATTTGAGAATCTTGAAGTGGTAATTGAATTTTTACTTAAATTACACTTCTGAGGAGCATCCCAGGTGGTAAAATTTCTCTTCCAGAAGTACCTACCAGTCATAATAATCTGAAATCAAAATAAATACCTGTCAAACTAAATGTTTTGTTTGAGATGCAAGTAAAAATGCAAAATTATTGACAAAAAATGTGATAATAAATGTAATAAAGCTAACCTAACCTAACCTTTGCTTCTTGAAGGCGCACAGTTGCATTTCAGTTATGGAATAATAAGTAAAACAATGGTTATAACGTCCGTAACTGATAAAATTAGGTACAAGGTAATGGATGTAACGTCCGCAACGTTACGGACGTTACAAAATGTAATGTGTAATGAAATGGTCCCTAAGATATCTGTGAAAAAAGTGATCCACCTGGCATGACATAAACACCATGAATGTTTCTTTCACCAAAAATTAATTTAATATACCTACTCAAAAGGAAAATACACTGATTTTTGTTACTTTCCTGTTACGGACGTTACATTTAGAAGCAAGTTGGAATAATTATTAAAATATAGTTTAAAACTTACCTATTTTCTTAGCTGTTAAAGGAAGATGTTATTAATGATCTAACCTCACTCCTACAATGTGTTTGAAGTTTGGATGATGCAATAATTAGTACAAAACAGTAATGTCAACTTGACTCTAAAATCACTAGAGCAAACACTGCACCAAAAAAAAAAGCTGAAAAACTAGTGAAAAAAAAGAAAAATTGAGTGAAACAACTTAGTTTCATAAAATTGAAGATATAACTCAATGGAGAGAATAATTTTTTTTCAGTTAGAATATACTTTTTTTTTTTTTTTTGTGTGAAAATGTCCCCTTTTAAAATAATGGCTCCGTAGTAGAAACACCTCTAAGTAGTAGGGGAGGACAGCCAATAAAGGAAACACCTTTTTTAGACATTACTCACGACACCGATTATCTTAATATATAGAAATTCCCGGAGGAAGGTTTCCACGCAGAAGTATGGATTTATACGAAAATGAAGGACAACTGGCACAAAGGCCACCATTCTACAGAATGCCACCTCCGAATTTGAGGGCCCCACAATTCAGTGGGAAAGAGGGCAAAAACGTAAGGGATTTTATCGAAGACTATGAACAATTTACGAAGATTTACAACTATTCAGAAAACAACAAGATGGAGTACTTAGGCACATTTTTGGAAGGAGACGCTAAGAAATTCTTTAGGAATAATAAAGAAGCGTTTCAAGCACTATTAACATGGGATGCGGTCAAGGAGCTATTTTCAAGCAATTACGAGGATAAAGAATACAGTAAGAACTTCTCGACATTTTGTAACAGAAGGCAGAAATTCTGATTTTAACTCATTCATTAAAATTGTCAAGTCCTCTTCTTTGTTTGCGGCAACGAGTCCATCATCAACGTACAAAACAAGAATTACCTTTGAACCATTTCTTTCTCGACTGTATAGGCACGGATCAGCCTCACTGACCTGAAAGCCAAGTTTTTGAAGGAAGGTTCCAAACCGTTTATTCCAGCATCTAGGTGCCTGTTTTAGACCATACAGACTCCTTGTAAGCTTACAGATTACTACAAGCTTTTACAAATTATTCATTCTATTGCTCCCTCTGTGATATTATATGTATTTAAAAAAAAAAAAAAAAAAAAAAAAAAAGGAGCATGTTGTATAGTTGTATAATATTTGCCTGCCGCCTGTGGCAGCACTGTACTTATAACCTAACCAGCCGGGGCTGTCGTAGCTGGTACATGAATACATGCCAATCTGTCATGGCTATATCTAAACTAGTAATCAACTGTCTTTAATTCCTTATTGTCCTTTCCAACCTATAACAAACACCTGGTAATGAAGACAGGCATTTAAGGTATTCAATTGATACTGACAATGAAATTGTTGTAGATATCTAAACATAGAATATGTATCCATGACAACCATCTCAGTATCTTTTAACTTGTGATTACACAACATTGATTATTCATCACTGTGTCTCTAAGTGCCTCTTATTTATGTGGTCCCTTTAGTTCAACAGAAATTGTAATCAATGAAAACGCAAATGAAGTAGCAACAACTCCAGATAGGATGGTAACGCAAATTCCAACAAAAACCTCTCCAGTGTTCAGTCTAAACCAGTTCAACCTAGGATAGATAGACCCAAACGTAACATTGTACTACCAAGAAAACTTGTTGATCATGTTCTTTTTGTCAACTATATAGATATCAATGTACCTCAGTCATATTCAGAAGCTATTGAGAGTAGCGAGTCGGAAAATGGAAACAAGCCATGAGAGAAGAGTTTCGAAGTCACAAAGAGAATGAGACGTGGAATATTGTAAAACCACCTGTAAATGTTAAACTGATTGATACAAGATGGCTCTTTAGGGTAAAAAACAACGGCAAACATAAAGCCCGCATTGTAGCCAAATTTTTCAACAAAGTTACATCGAAAATGAAGACATCTATTCCCCCGTAGCGAAGACCCAATCTTTAAAAATCCTTCTGTCAGTAGCTGCTGTTTATAAAATGCATATACATCAGTTAGATGTACTATCGACGAATTAAAGATTGTTGCGAGCTGTTCACGAAATAAGTTTCACCTTCAAGGTTCCGGTTCGGCCACTCTTCATACTCCTCACACCTTGCAGGCGAGAGGCCAGTACGGGTGGGGCGGGAAAAGCCGTTGCAGATAAGCTCCATACTCACACCCATAACTGAAAATTTGTGGAAATCTCGCGACAATCTTTAATTCGTCGATAGTGCAAACAGCGTTTCTTAATGGTCTAATAAAATCAGATGTCTATATCAAACCGCCAAAAAATTTTAAATATTAAAAGCGGTTTTGTACTGAAATTAAAAAAAGCCCTCTATGGTCTCCATGAGAGTCCTAGAGACTTGTATGAGTGCTCAAATGAATTCCTCGTGAAAGATTTAGAATTTCTTAGGTCATCCCATGATCCCTGTTTATATTCAAAAACTGTTAATGGTAAACCAGTGTATCTACTTCTCTATGTTGATGACATACTACTATTTTGCTCAGATGTAAATGAAATCAATAAAATTAAAAACAAGCAGGGAAAATTCCAACACGCAGGTGTTGGAAAAGCGTGCCACTAAAGTCTGAACAGCTTTAATGCTTTTGCTAGCAATGATAATTCATCAAAGAGGAACCACGTGACATGGAGCTGATCTAGAGAAAATTGAGTCAAAAGTTGAAGAGCTAGCATTTAAACAAAAACCTCGGAATTACTTACGTTTTGATTTCATTCAACTACCATGTCATGTTTTTGCATTTCAACGCCGGAAAGAAGGAATTTCCTATGCAGGAAAGGTACCTACTTAATTTTTAGCGTTTAAAGTGACTTACTTCCTTTCTTCTGTTTGTTTGGCATAATCACGAAAACCGAATCTCTAAGAGAAACCGAACGGCAGAGTTGGTTTACACTGTTGATATTTTAAAATCCGTTAATCCGGACTTGAGTCCGTTCCCAATTCTATAAAAGGAACCAAGTCGGAGTTGGTTCCTTACGTGACTCGGATTAAGGTTTAAGAAAAAGGAACCAAGTTCTCATTTAATTTCATCATATGGACAATGACTTCAATGAGGCTCACCAGCTCACTTTTACCTGGAATTTTGACGGGAAATAGTTGTTATTAGAAGAAGCACTTGTTGCTTCGAGATTCAGTATTGCTAGGTCTATCAATCGCTAACTCAATTTTATCAAAAATGTCACTCAGTTCTTTTGTGACAAGTGCTGTCCAATTGAGCTTCTTTGGTGAGAAATGATGAAAAAAATGAAAGATCAGATGTATCTATAAGGAGATGAGTCAAAGGCGTTGTTTTTTTGTGTTTGTTTTTTGTTTTTTGTTTTCAAAACTTTGGAGGGCTTTAGCTCAGAAGAGAAACATTTGTAGCACGTATTCATGTAGAAAAATAAAGCCTTATATAGGTACATGTTGACCCCAAAAATACACTCCATAAGTTTGGCACTTAAGTTTTGCAACACCCTATATTCTTGATATTTTGCTCCCCGCCACCCTTCATAGAATACAACATCTTGACCATGCAAATTTTTAAAATCACAGTTTGTCTGTAGAGATATTTTCTTCCCCCCCCCCCTTTCAACGAAAAAGGGGAAAATGGATCGCCTGTCTTTGATGTTCGTCGTATGCGCGTGCACAGATTGTTCGGCTTTACGACTGCCATTTTGGCTTTCTTTATAATGCGTTTTGTGGGTTTATTAATGGATTTTATGACTATTCGATGCCGCCAATGTAATTTTCAGGCGATTTTACTTACATAAAAATCAAAACTCTATAGCGCTGTAGCAAAAGTTTGCAACAAACCTATTGAAAGCTGAAAAGAGAAAATTATTTGATAAGGCTCGATATTTTTTACCCACATAAAGTATAGACAATAGATATTTTTAAATCCCTCCACCTTTTAAACGGCTTGTTCAGGGATCTAAAATGAGGTTGCGTTCTTTTGAAGTCAAAAAGCGTCATTTTCGGAAAAGCCGTGATTCTAAATAATAAACAGTTTTTTTTCTTCTTTTTCTCCGTTTTAGGTGCTGTCAGCACTTATTGCGATTGTCACGATATAGATATATAAGATACATAAATGGAACACTTGCGAATTCATGAAAAAATAATCCTTTAATATACAGAACTAACCATTTCAGGTGCCCTTTACACGTCAAGCATTCTAGGGGTATAGATTAGTAGGTGTGGAGGTTTAAGACGTTTGTGGATTTTAATTCCCCCTCCCCCATTTATTTTGTTGAAAAGTATCGAAAGTTTACAGTTAAAACTAAGTCTTTATTCATTATAACGCATTGTAATATATTTTTTTCTGTTGCCGTCGGACGATATAATTTTTCGTGTTGGAAAAGCAAAGTTCCATATGGACCTATAATTTCCAAAATTTGAAGAAGCTTCCAGTAAAAAATACTGTACACGCGAGAAACTTTTTAGGATAGGTAAATAAGTTATTCCAGAGTCAATTTCATAGCCGTAGCGAAGAGGCTGTCCAGGGGTGGAAGACACGTGACAGCCCCTCTCACTTTTTAGAGCTATTAATGCGAATTTTACCCCCTCCCTTTGTTCTGGATTTTAAAAACCTTTTTTTCAACAAAACGCCCAAAATTTCCTCAAAAATCCCTTGATTGCATAGACGCTCATAAAGGGGTTTTCAATTTGCCGATCCCCCAGAATTTCAAATGTTTCCAATGACCAAGACCTGTTTAGTGTGACGTCATGAAAAAAATTGGTTCCAAAAAAAGGCTCCGCCTCACTCGCGCTCTCGTGGGTTTTCCCATATGAAACACGATCCAAATTTTCAAATACAAGTGCTAGTAAACAACATGTTTTTTGCACCAGTTGTGTTTATCGCACCATTGGGTTCCACGTCCCTTATAAAAATTTCCGATTGTTTCAATGAATTTTCCGATTGGATATATATTTCCGCGCTTTTTTTCCCATAGAAATAATCAAAATTCCATAGAGACAATCGGAATTCGTGTAGATTCAAGCGCGCTGACTATAGCAACGATAGGTTTCATGATTGAAATAAGGCGAAATCATCTATGGCTCTATTCTTATACAGTTTTAACAGCCACTTTTTTCTCAGTGATAAAATATGAGCCCGCTATACCACAAACTTTTTGAAACATCGCGCATCAATGCACAATCACAGTTATATCGAAGAAAGTCCTATGTTTTGTCCTTGTCACACTCACAGTTTCTTATGAGCACAAAATTCTAGGATATAGGCTCATCAGCACCATCACGACATGTGTTATACCTCGAACAATAGCTTCGATACGAAGAGAAGTTGGAATGATTAAGTGTCATGGCGGTGATACTCCCGTAAGAGACCGTGAGTAAGACGAGGACAAAACGCAGAACATCTTTCGGTATAACTGTGATTGTAAATTCGTTTGTGATCTTTTAGGAATTATGTTAGAGTGAAAAGATACTTTAAGGCAAGTGGAATCTAATGGTGCAGTAAAATTTGAGAAAACTGTTCTTTAACTAGCATGAATTTGCGTTCGAAAATTTGGATCTGATTTCTTATAGGTAAATCAACGAGAGTGAGAGATAGAGCATTTGTTTGGAACCAATTCTGATCGTGACGTCATCACTAAACAGGTCTACTTAAGGATATGAATGAGTCCCTCTCTTTTCTATACCCCGCCCGCTCTTCATCAATACCTCGCCGTCACTTCTTTTCGAAACCCTCGTCAAACAGATTTTGACACATTTAGGGTCTTTAGATACTGCGCGGCCCGACCGCTTAATGCACCGTGAAGAAATCTTGTGACCGGTGGAGCCCAAAGGCGAGGGGCAAAGAGGGTTCCTGCGGGAGATGTTTCCACCCCCCTCCTGCCTTGGAATTTTGACTCATAGGTTGGCACAAATGACTTAGGTTGCTGGACCTGTATGGAATTCTCGTTCAAAGGAATTCGACTTTGACGCTTAATAACTTATTGAAATTAACAGGAATACCAAAACGTTTACAATTTTAAGAAAATAGACGCCGAGACCTCCTGGATTGCAGCAATAAATTAACAATTAATGAAACCTGTTTTATGAAAACACGTTTTTAATTTTTCAAACCTTTCCCGCCAAGGTTTTGCCATAAGCAAAGCATGCAACCTATATATTAGATATGAAAATGAAAACAAAAAGCGTACCGTATATATACGGCACGCTTAAAAGATTAAGCGACAGATTCCGCATGACTGATTTAGGTCCCGTTAAAAATTACTTAGGCATAGCGATAAAAAATGACTTGAAAAATAATTTAATTTCTCTTGATCAAAGCGAATACATTGAAACGCTTGCTGTTAGGTTCTAAGTACTAAACTCAAGATCATTTCAAACTCCCATGGAAAGCAATTTAAAACTATCGCCAGCTAAAGAACCAATAAACAAAAAGTCAGAAATTAAATATAAAAATCTAATTGGTGCCTTATTATTGTACATCAGCTGTAATACAAGGCCAGATATTGCCTTTAGTGTTAACTATCTCAGTCGCTTTCAAAATTCTTTCAATGAGACACATTTCAAATACGCTCTCAGAGTACTCCAGTATCTTTATACTACAAAAAAACCTTAAACTCGTTTTTACAAGTCACAGTGGCTCTGACATGCTCAAATACTATGTTGACGCCGATTGGGCAGGAGACCAAAGTAACCGACAGAAAATCAACTACAGGATTTGCAATTTATTTATATAACAATCTTGTTTATTGGAAATCCCAAAAACAGAACTCTGTAACAAAATCAAGCACTGCTGCGGAATATGTCGCTCTGTCGGAATCTGTCTCTGAAATCAAGTTTCTTCGACAATTGTTAAAAATATTTGATATTCATCTTGAACACCCAGTAAAAATCTTTGAAGATAACAGTGGAGCCTTAGCAATAGCTAAACATGGGAATTTCACGAAAAATTCTAAACACATAGAAGTCGTTACCATTTTGTCAATGAAAGTTATCAAAATAAACTAATTGATGTAATCAAGATTGACTAAAAAAACAATGTTGCAGACATTTTTACAAAATCGTTAGGTAGATTAAAATTCACAGAACTAAGAAGTTTATTAAGGTTAACAGAATAATAAATCTAACTTCTTATTGTAAGGAAGCGAAATTTACTAAATTCATCAAATCGCATACTTCTTGCGCAATCAAAAAAAAAAAAAAAAAAAAAAAATTAATCGTTAATATGTCGCACGAAATCACTAGAAAATCATATCTCTGTAATTTTCAAAATTAAAACTCTGGTACTTTATGCTGAAGATATTTTTCCATACCTACTCAAGAAAATAGGTATATCTGCGTCTACAAATGCCAGGAAGAAGGTATTTTGAAAAATATGTAAAAGTTCATCTGATAACCGTTAAGATACTCTTCTCTCCAATCAGCATCTGAAATTGTTAAAAATTCCTAAATCTACACACCATCAACAGATAGTTATTTTTATTACATTGTCCTTATCTCTCAGCGCAAAAAGTATTTTATAATAATTATTCGTCTAAAAGATATGGTGGTTTACAATTTTACATGTTTGAACTTTGACCAGAATCATTTTTCTCTTCATCGAGGTAAAAATATAAAAACTGAGCATTTTCAGACTTTCCGGGCATATGAAGTTATTTCACCCTCGGTAGAATACTTGGCGCATTTCCTAGAAGGGTTTAATTCTTACATGAAAGATGAATCAACCTCTGTGCTGAGTCTAGCTGGAAAGTGGCGACCGTGGATTTCGAGTATTTAAAGTTAGGTGTGATGGTGGATGTTTCCAAAATCATTAGCGCTATCTTGCGGAGGGATTTTCAAACAACATCCACGTGAAAGAGTTTGCGCCGTTTTATTGATGGCGTCTCCCTCGGAGCAGGTTTCGGTCCTACTCAGACTACAGACTGTTTTGAACAAACATCTTCGTAATTTTTGTGCTCATTTTTTAACGACTTTACTCGTGTCAACGATATTTCAAACTATCTATTATTACTTTTATTAACTATTTAGCATTCGAGGTGAGTCTGTCACAAGTTCATTTCCGTGTCTTTTTAACGTCATTAAATTCAGTGAAATATCCTTAATAATTGATCTAATTCCGTTGACGAAATCATACATCGGAAATGTGATTTTTCCGTGTAAATCACCTTCATTTTAGAATAGTTGAATGTCATTCCGTTGTTTTTAATACAAGAAGATAAAGCGACCGGAAGAATGTGCTCGACTTTTGCTTTCTTATGTAAAACTATGCGCCTCGCATTTTTGAGCGTGCCTTAGTTGCAAAAACATATGTATTAAAAACATTACATTAAAAACATATGCACGTATTTAATATACATATAAATATATACAGGGTAATTCAAAAGTAACGCCTAACCCCCTTAACTTTTTTTCAAATTGAGTTAAAAGGATGCGGTTTGGACCATTCTTATTTTTCCCGGAGGCGCTTTGTGAGGTGGCTATTTTTGAAGACCCCTCAACCCAGGGGGTAGGGGAGGTTGGTGTCAACTTCATTTTCTGTTATGGCACCCCCTGATACATCATTTGAAAGGGCATTAAATTCTAAGACATTTTGCGCAAAACCGCAGCTCAATATAGCTTTCCATTTTCGACATATCAAAGGTCAAAGTTTGATATGGACCCATTTTCAAAAAATCATTTCTCAACGTTGAAAATCGGAATATAAAAAACTAGAAATGTATAATACTCTAAAAACCAAGACCCTTTCAGAAAAAAATACGGCTTTGACACACATTTAGTCAAAGTTAGGATTTAGCGCCCCCAAAAATTATCATCGCCCCCCCCCCCCAGGGCACAGTGTGTAATTTCGGCAATCTAGCGCCCGAAAACCTCCAACATAGATAGATTCAAATTAAATTATCGCACGATATACTCAAAAATACTCGACTTTCCATTGTAGGAAAAGAAAGCCGAGACTCTCTACTTTCATTATCTGGAAAGACATTTTGCGAATTTTTGCTATTTTAAAACTTGTGATCATAAAATAGAAGGCACAGTTGATCTGTTCGTTCTGCGCTTCTCAGAAACGCACTATGAAAAAAGAAAACGTGTAAACATCTATAGATTCGAAAGAAATTTTCGCATGATGTACTCAAAAATACTCAAATTTCCATTATAATAAAAGAAAGCTGAAAGTCTCTAGTTTCTTCTTTATCTGGAAAGACATTCTGCGAATTTTGGCAATTTAAAAAGTTGTGATCATTTGGACAAGAGAGGCACAATTGATCTATGTTCTTTCTGCGTATCTCAGAAATGCAAAAAAAAAAAAATAGTAAGCATCAATAGACTCAGCTGGAATTTTTGCACGATGCACTCAAAAATACTCGATTTTCCTTTGCAGCAAAAGAAAGCTGAGACTCTCTACTTTCATTATCAGGAAAGACATTCTGCGAATTTTTGCGATTTTAAAAGTTGTGATCATAAAAAAGAACAGCATAATTGATTGATCTGCAGAAAACATCAGTAGATTCAAATGAAATTTTCGCATGATGTACTCAAAAATACTCGACTTTTCATTAAATCAAAAGAAAGCTGAAAGTCTCTAGTTTTTTTATCTGGAAAGACATTCTGCGACAATTTGCGATTTAAAAGGTTTGTGATCATAAAATTGAACGTTTTTCTGTTTTTTCCCCCGTGCATTTCTGGGATTTGCCGATCAATCAATTATGCTGTTCTTTTTTTGATCACAACTTTTAAAATGGCAAAATTTCACAGAATGTCTTTCCAGATAATGAAAGTAGAGAGTCTCAGCTTTCTTTGATACAAAGGAAAATTGAGTATTTTTGAGTACATCATGCGAAAATTCCATCTGAATCTATTGATGCTTACTATTTTTTTTTTTGCATTTCTGAGATGCGCAGAAAGAACAGATTAATTATGCCGTTCTTGTTTATGATCACAACTTTTTAAATCGCAAAAATTCGCAGGATATCTTTCCAGATAAAGAAAGGAAAGAGTCTCGGCTTTCTTTTCATACAATGGAAAGTCGAGTATTTTTGAGTATACCGTGCGATAATTTAATTTGAATCTATCTTTGTTTATTGTTTTATTCCCGTGTGTTTCTGAGATTCGCCGGCTGGTGTATGATTCGTGTCCACTAAATTTGATGAATTTGAGGACCCCCCTGCCCTTTAAAAGGTACTTTCTGGTCATGTATGATGCTATTTTCTTGCTCCTTGTACTTCTAATTTGTCAATCTCAGACCTTTTTTCAATGATCTGCCAATATACTTTTTGGAGGTTTTCGGTCGCTAGATTGCCGAAATTACACACAGTGCAGGGGGGGGGGGCTACCAGAAAAATTGCGTGAAGCGACCCCTATCGAATGTCTTATCAATCGCAAGGGCATGCCAAACTGAGCATTTTGGCAAAACTTGGAGGTCGATTTCGCTTTTCACATTTGATCTATCGAATTTTGTAAATCGACCTTCGGCATATTCGATATCTTGAAGGTGGAAAACGATATCGACCTCCGGTTTACGCCAACATGCTCAATTTGGTGAACCTGTTCGATTGATGTATCATTCGATAGGGGTCGTCTCACGGAATTTTTCTGATAGCCCCCCTGGAGAGTCTAAACGTTAAACATTTTCGGGGGCGCTAAATAAATTTGAGTCAAAGTAGTAATTTTTTCTAAAAAGAGCTTGCTTTTGAGATTATTTTAAATTTCTAATTTTATAAATTCCAATTTTTCAAAAAGGAGTAATAATTTTTGAAAATGGGTTCATATCGAACTTTGACCTTCGATATATCGAAAATGAACAGCGATATCGAGCTGCGGTTTTGCGCCAAATGTCTTTGAATTTAATGCCCTTTTGAACGATGTATCAGAGGCTGCCATAAGAGAAAATTAAGTTGACCCCAGTCCCCCTACCCCCGGGGTGGGGAGTCATCGAAAATAGCACCCCCCCCCCACACAGCGCCTCCGATAAAAATAAGAATGACTCAAACCTCATCCTTTTAACTCAATAATTAGAAAAAAAGTTAAGGGGGGCGTTACTTTTAAATTACCCAGTATTTATTACGTTTATATAATCCGTATGTTTAATTTGACCAAAAACTTCCGGCAAAACTCAAATAAGTTCAGCGGCTCAGGCAGAAACCTCTGCTATCGAACCATGGGTGAAGTCATGGGCGAACCGTGACCAAAAAAAGAGGGGGGGGGCTGAAAAGTGGTGACTTTTTTTTTCTTCTCCTTCTCAAGTATCAACTGATGACCTTTTCCAAATACACGCCAGTTGTTGACGATGTTACCACATCGACTTTTTCAGATTTTCCCAATTTTTAGCCCCTCCACCCAAAAAAGTGCGGGGGCTATAGCCTCCCTTGCCCCTGATACGGTCCGCCTATGGTCGAAGTCGTAATAAAACCTATTTTTGTATATAGTGTTTAACTTATTATACGCGTAAAAAAAAAAAAAAAAAAAAAAAAAAAAAAAAAAAAAAAAAAAAAAAAAAACATTTTAAAAGAGCTAATGCGAAAGTTGATAATCGATGAAATTAATGCTTCCTGCAACCTAAGCAGTAAGGGGGCATATTTTTTGTTTTGATGTTTGTATTACTGCCTGAGAGCGACCATCTAACCCGAAAAATGTCAACCCGTGGATTCTAGGTATCTAGGTAATTTCCGACCGATTCGTTTCTGTTATTTTCTATACTTTAAATATATATACATATGTTTTAAAGCCAGGTAGGCCTACTCTTCATTTGTATGACAATAGGAATAGGTAATTAACGACTAAAATCATGAAAATCTGTCAAAAATATAGACTTCAGCAGACCTACAAATAGTTTGGTGTCTGTCAAAAATATAGACTTCAGCAGACCTACAAATAGTTTGGTGTCTAATATTTTTGACGCCATGCGCTCGTATGGTGAAAGAAATGCCAGTTTCCTTTATAACAATTTCATTCGTTCAGTGTATACAGGGTGTTGAAAAACTGTTCCCGAATATTTCAGGGGCGGATTTTACAGGTCAAAGTAAGACTTTTTTTTCCTATGAACATGGGTCCGAAATTGCAGTTTTTTCGAGTTACAGTGTTGCAAAGTTTCCGAAAAACAAATTGAAAAATTGTCATAACTCCCTCGTGAATTTTTCTTAATGCTCGTAAATAGGTACTCTGGTGTAGTTTTAGGCGTTCTTGCCGATTTTGGTCGTGAAAATGCTGTATGCAAAAATTTGAGGGGGGTTATGGGGGTTTTTCTTGATTTTTCTCACTTTTTTTGGCCAAATTAGGTAAAAACATACTTTCGGATTCATTGAACCCAAAAACGGTTAGCATTACTCAAAAGTTCGTAAAAAAGTATGCGTTTTTAGTCCTTACAAGTTGGAGATGTCGGCCAAGAAATGACAGAATCAAAGAAAAGGCGATTATTGGCCGACCTCTGCAACTACAGGGACGATTTTCTCGGAAATGGTTAACGAATTGGAAAAACTTGTAAGGACTAAAAATGCATACTTTTTTACGAACTTTTGAGTAATGCTAATCGTTTTTGGGTTCAATGAATCCGAAAGCATGTGTTTACATAATTTGGCCAAAAAAAGTGAGAAAAATCAAGAAAAACCCCCCTAACCCCCTCAAATTTTTGCATACAGCATTTTCACGACCAAAATCGGCAAGAACGCCTAAAACTACACCAGAGTACCTATTTACGAGCATTAAGAAAAATTCACGAGGGAGTTATGACAATTTTTCAATTTGTTTTTCGGAAACTTTGCAACACTGTAACTCGGAAAAACTGCAATTTCGGACCCATGTTCATAGGGAAAAAAGTCTTATTTTGACCTGTAAAATCCGCCTCTGAAATATTCGGGAACAGTTTTTCAACACCCTGCACATATACACTCTGAATACCATGTTTTCATATTTCAGCGCACTATTTAATCATGCAAAGTTTTTTATCGTGGGATATTGCAACGTTTGTGAAGCTTGAGATAGTTTTTACGTCTAAATCTGATGATGCAGGGGGGGGGGGGGGGGGGGGGGGGGTCGAAAACTGAAAATAGTTACTATGTAACCATTTTCGATTTGAACACACAGAAATAAAAAGAACGGCAAAAATGCAATACTGCCCCCTCCCCTTCCTGGAAATGCCCAGCAAGCCCCTGACTACATGATTTCGATAATAGCAGATGTGAATGTAAGAATACTCATAGTCGAACATGCACAGTTGTATGCATGAACAAGGGTCGTCTCAAAAGAAATTTTTTGTTTGTTTGTTTATTAAAAAAAAAAAAAAAAAAAATTATAACGTTAGAAAACATCTGTAGACAGTGTTCAACGCGTCATATTTCCACCTGTATTATCCTTATTTGGATTTTCAATAACTAATAAACTTCCCGTCACAGTGCAGTGAGCCCAAAAGTTTATGCAATCGAAGCAAACGTTATTCAGACATAGGGAATGAATATTGTTGCAGAGAACCATAAAAAGGTAAAAATTATGTAAAAATTTGATGAAATGGCGTCTCACCTTACTTTTTGACCTAGTCTACTGATCTGTTGAGATATTTTTCATACCTCGGCAAGAGTTTCCTTTTTTTGTTATTCCATCCAAAAAAAAAATCGTTATCCTGGTTTCGGATCCACATGTAGACCACGATTTCGATTACACCACCACTATCCAATCACTCTGTTGCAAAAATTTAAATGGGAAGTTTTCTCCTCCCCCTGCCCCCCACTGAAACTCAATAAACACTTTTATGTGCGTGGTCGTAATGGTGGCTAAGGGCAGTAACAATGGGATCTAACAATACTGTAACTTCATCAAGATTCAAGAAGTGACCAAATAGAGACGCATGGGCGCACCCGGGTGGGGGGGGGGGGGGGCAAGGACCCCCCCCTCCCCCCATAGGAAGAAAAAAGGAGGAAAGGAAAGGAGAAAAGGAGGAAAGGAAAGGAGAAAAGGAGGAAAGGAAAGGAAAAAAGGAGATAAGGAAAGGAAAAAATAGGAAAAGAGGAAAAGAGGAGGAGAGAAAAAGAAAAGATGAGAAAGGAAATAATGAGTTCAAAAAAAGTATCAATGTCATGAAACATATTTTTCCTTGGAGGAACACATCTTTCCCGACAGCAATGTCCTTAATTGTTAATTTCGCTCGATCTTCCTCTGAAATCTAGATTTCCTGAAAACTCCGTCTTTCTATCAGCATGCGATGAAAATATTTCCGTTACATCAAAGTCTCGGAAAATCTCATTTTTCTCGAGAGTTTATTCAATATAGTTTCCGAATAGAAATATCCTAATTTTGCGTCTAAGAAGAGCTAAATTTTCAAAATTTTCCGGGGGAGGACCCCCAGACCCCCCCCTATGAAATGACAACTTGGCCCCCCATACAGAAATCCTGGGTGCGCCCATGTAGAGACGACTTTCATTTGACACCGGTGTCACTAGATGTCACGGTACCATTCAGTGGATGTGGATCACTACTCTGTGAATCATTCTTTTCAGCATAGAGAGACGAAATTATGATAGGAATCTCCCATTATTGTTACTGCCCTCAGCCACCATTATGCCCTCTCAAATAATAGCTTTTACTGAGTTTAGGAGTGTATTTCGGAAGTTTTTAGTGCTGTCATCGTTATTTTTGGAGGTTTTTACACCAGAATTGACAGTTAAATCGCTTACAGCAAAAGTGTGCAACAGCCCCATTGTACCTCGGTGGTCGTTTCCCGAACAATCCAAGTAAAAAACGCGGTATTTGGATCCGAAACCAGGATATTGATTTTTTCGGATATTTTTTATCCGTCCTGGCCCTGGTTCCCATTTTAATATTTTACTTGTTTTTTTTTCAAAATTTTGAATCTAATTTTGTTCAGGTCAACCGCATACTCCGTTCTGGAGTCCCCAGTCTCAGAAGTCCCTGAAAAACGCCATAAAGAGACGAAAATAGGCGGTAAACTGCCTGAAAGTGGCGATAAAAAGGCAATTTTTGCCCCATCTTGGAATTTTTTCTGAATACGGCCTTGTATCTCGGTCGTTCGCACTGTTTGTTGATGAGGTTATTGCACCTTTCACGCTCTCGTCAAGGCTCGTGTGAAAGGGGGGGGGGGGTTGGAATGCTTGTATAGATGGCCAGAAAATTACTTCATCGTTTAGAGTGGCTGACTGTAAAGAGGGAAGCGAAAGTCCCCCCCCCCCCAAGAAAAAAACCTCAATTTTTTTACAACGGCAACCCCTGTTTTGTGATACATATTCTGTAAAGAGGTATTCAACTCTAAGACTTTTGGTGCAAACCAAAAGTAGCTACTTATACGGAGGTCAAATTTCGATTCGGGCACATGTTCAAAAAACCAAAAAATAGTTTATGGAGATTTGAGATAGCTTCCCTCAGGGGCAATTTTTGCCCGGGCAAAATAAAACTGTTTGTGGACTTTAATTAATATCAAATTTTGACTAAATTTGTGTCAAAACCTTTTTTTATCTACAAAGTAGTCGATTTTTAGTGAAGTTTGATTGTTTTCTAGTTTTTTGAATTCCAAATTTTTGAGGGGAAGTTTTGATCATCTGAAAATGGGTCGAGATCGATTTTTGACTTTCGGATGTATCGAAAATGCAAAACTATATTGATCTCTGATTTGGACCAAAAATCTTAGAATTGCATACCTTTTTAAACGATCTATCACAAGACAAGGGTTTCCATTTGAAACTATTAAATTACGTTGGTGAAGAGGGGCACCCAGCACCCCCCCCCACTCCCAGAAAGTCAGCTTCTCTAATGAGGGGTGTATAGAGACTCCCTGGCTACCCTATAAATGGTTTTTTATTTTATTTTATTAAGAATTAGCTCCCGTCAAGAACCAAGATTTTGTTTCACTGAAGAGTAGGGGCTGGTTTATTTTTTTTCCCTTTTCCCTTTTCCCTCTTTTTTCTGATCATCGCTGAAATTTCGCCGCCCGCGTAATTTCACCGCTGTGGGCAGCTACTTTCTCCCCACCCCCCTAAATCCAGGCCTGGACACAGCACAAGAAGAAAGTCAATTTGTTCGTGAGAATTATAATTACTTTTTGCGGTTAGTAAATTTCAAAGGAATGTCCAAGTTGAATGGAAAATTTATCTTTCCTTTGAACCTATCGACAGCTTTCATGAACACGGAGAAAAAATTATATTTGGGGCTACCAGAATTACTTCTACGTAATAGTTAAATGTAATTCTGGTATCTGTGAAGGTATTGCTGGTTTCAACAAAAAATGCATTTTGAATATTACCAGAAATCTGGTTAAGGATACGCGAATTACATTTAACTCTTACGTAGAAGTAATTCTGGTAGCCTCAAATATAAATGTTTCTCCGTGAAAGTTATAAAAAAGAGGAATTAAAGACTCACCTTCACTCAGTTTTTCCTTGTTAATCATTCTACAGCGGTGACGGTCGATCATCTGCTGATGTGAACCGAGGTAAACGTACGATATTTTCTCGGCTGTGAGTAATGGAATTTCTCGAAAATGACAATTAGGATACATAGTTTAGCCTTTGCGCATAATTTAGACCATCAAATCCCGATTGAAACGATTCAATATACCAAAATTGAACCTATCCGTAGACCATTCTTCAGAAGCTCCATACGGGGTTTATTTCAGAGGTATAGAAAGATGTGGTTTTTTTCAATAAATGTATCGATGCTTTGGCGTGCGATTCCGAGAGCCTTGTTAACAACTAGAGCGCTTTCAACGGACCATTATCTTTGTATGATATCTCATTTTGTACCCGGTGTCTAACTTAGGCGGCATAATCCGCCTATCTTCAATAGATACGAATCCGATCGAGGGATGGGCGGCATGCTGTGCTCTAATTACCTCGTATAAAGGGGCTTGTTTGGCATGGCATCGGTCTCAGTGCAAATGCGGCGCGATGGTGATGGTGCCTGTTACAAGTGCTACTCACGCATTAGGAAGAGTGAGGATGGGGTGCCATATGGTTAGATTATAATCTCCTTTTGGCATCATTCAAGAGCTGAATAAAAGTTTTTCAATAACCCAAAGACTTACCTATTTATTTACTCTCCAGTCCACGAGGTACATGAAATGCCTACCGATCGCCCATCTTTGAAGGAGCGGTGGTGTTTTAGTTTTGTTCCAAATACTTCTTATTCTGTCCGATTCACCACACATTTTTACATTGTTTTGAGTAGAATGCTTTGTTTTCAAAGACTGCTGGTAAATTTTAATCTATACTGTAGTGGGTATATAGGAGTTTTATAGCTCTAGGCTAACCCTAGTAAAAAAGTTCCATGAAATCTGTTCCAATTTTTTATGTGAACCTGAAAATTGCATTGATTTCTGTGTAAGTAAAATATAGAAATCATTGTGAAATCACTGTGATTTCTATGCTCACATATAAAATTGGAACAATACTATCGACGAATTAAAGATTGTCACGAGATTTTAAGTTGCGCCTTCAAGGTTCTGGTTTGGCCACTCTTCATGCGCCTTCGGCCGGGATAGTTGCTCATCAGTCACACTCACACGCATAACTGCAGCAGTGATCGCTTAGAGTCCCTTAATGGATATATTGTATACCAGATCACTCGGAAAGGGCATTTGTCTCGCGAAAACTACTGAGCCAAATGATTTGAAACAAGAAAGACAGATTGACCCCAAATTTTTCGTTTATGATATTTTCAGAGGCCCCCGACAGTCCCTTGGGGGGGGGGGGAGGTATTTGATGGTTCAAACAAATTTTTCAATTTTTAAGACGAAACTTATATCGAGGAAATCTCGCGAAAATCTTTAATTCGTCGATAGTACATGGAACTTTTTTCTAGAGAAGAAACGTAGGCACTAAGTACAAACGAAAATTGTTATGTCCATTGTTCTCTAAATCAAATCAACAGCACAAAGCTCCACAATTATAAACTCGTCCATTCTAAAGGCTGTCAACGATCTTCATACGACGCAACGCCTTAACAGCAACTTCAAACCTAACCTCAAAATCTCACACACTGCGGAGCATCGAGGTCAAACCAACTCTTGAGTGATCACCAAGATCCAACTCAACTCTATCTGCGAAATATCACCCAGATCAATCTCACCGGATGTCTTCGCAAAGAGTGCGATCCACACACTAGTGTCAGTGCATCTTATGTACAGGGAGATCTAAAAGTCCGGTGATCCCTCGGGGGGGGGGGGGGGGGGGGTGATGAGTGATGACGGAGGATCGGATGCGTTGAATCAAATGGGTTTCCTACGGCGCAACTCGATCGCGCAGGTAACCCCTTCCTCACCTCTTCTTAATTCAGTCGACTGAGCTTACGACAGCCTCCAACTCATTAGCTCCAATCGTCCGTTTTCGTCGAATTGGAAAGCTCAAAACAATTTGATCAGTGAAGCCACCCATAAAGTTATAATGTACTCGATTCTATTAAGATAACGATAACGATCCGATCCTTCGTAATCACCCCTAAATAATTTTTGCAAGGCTGCAGATGAAAAAACGAAACTTGGAGAATGTTTATAACTCAAAAGAAACTATCTTTTGAGGGGGTCAAAATGTTAGGGGCACCCCTCCAAGGGGGGCTAGGCCCTGTTAAGCACTTTCCCAGCTTGTTTCATCATACATTTTTAAAATAATCTCTCCATAGAAACCTCTATGTAAATCAAATCAAATTGTCGTATCACGACTCCAAAGGAGCATCTAAAAATCCTCTCCATCGATTATAACTATCAAACCCTTCTTGTGTAAGTCATTTTTATCAAAGATTCGTTAAGCTTCATATTGCTAAGGGAGAGTCTGCGCGGACCTCCGGGCCTGTTTTTTGCGTTTAAACAATGTATTTCTTACCGATGTTTTTATGCTTTCAGGTTTGTGTCAATGAGGTATTTTTAACACAATCACCAATGTCCACACTTTTTTTTTCAATTCCGTTTCATTAGATCCTGCAAGTGTTCTCATTTTCTCACAGAGCACTGAAAATTCTTTAATTTCAAAATTTTTTACCCCAGACTCATAAGGAACGTAGAAAGTTATTACCGGAGACCAATTTTCGTCCATTTTTACTGAAATCCGTAGCTAGAATTTAAGTAGAATTGAAGAAAACCGGATTCCCCCCCCCCCAAAAAAAAAACTTATAGGGCTGCACTATGGTCTGGGAACCCAAATTTGTGGCCTTAAATCAGGGAATGGCCTGATTTTCTTGAAACTTATGGAACCTATGTTTTTTGGGTCGCTGAACACGAATTTGAAGGAACTTTTGCAAAAATTTCAAATCCAAGATGGCGGCAGCCAGAGGTGGCTCGTGAAATCTGGTAACTATGTTTTTTGCCATTTATTTTATTTAAAATTCGATTCTTGGTGAAGCAACAGAGGATTTCTTCACCATAAATCGATTATTTTACATTGGTTTGAATGGAAAAATGCGTTGTTGCCAAATTTCACGAGACGTGACTCTCTGAAGTCATACTTATCGGCGGCCATCTTGGATTTCGGAATTTCGAAAAACTGATATTAAAAATGAATCCAGAGACCCAAAAAACCCCATCCTCCAAGTTTTGATGAATTTCATTAATTATTGGTGGAGCAACAAATTTTTTTGTAGAATCGAAAGTCGGCAAATAAACCCTGTTTTTTGCCTAGCTTTGAAACTTTGTGCGGTCATAACTCGTGAACGAAAAGTTTCTTGGCATCGCGGTTTGCGCCATCTGAAAGCTTATAGAATCAGCTTTTTTACAAAAGTTATTTGTTCAGATTCTTACATTGCGCATATTTTTTAAACTCAAAAAACGAATTTTTGAAAACTTCAAAAATCAAAAAAATAGCAGAAAATACTCAAATATTTTTTAATCTAAACATTATAGCACATAAATCGAAAGATTTTTAAAATACGCATCTTTTGGTGCAAAGTACTAGTCACTATCTCTTTTCGTTCAAAAGTTATGGAGCATTGACGGTTTTGACTCTGACTCCCTCTGCCCCCCGCTTCCAGTTGACCAAATTTAAAAAACTGCAGATATTCTGAAAGCTGGCGCTTAGCTCTATCATCTCTGAAAGTTTCATTCATTTCTGAGGGGGGAGGCACTCCTAATCGTAGCTGGATGGACCCCTTTGAAGTAACACTTCGTGGGAAACACGACATACCTCTGGAAATGTGAACAAATATTGAAATGTGGCAAAATGTGGCGAGAAGCAATAAAAGACCTGAAAAAAGGAGAATCTAAGGAACATTCTGACGCCATTTAGAGCGTGTAGTGTACTGTAGTTTTTTTTGAAAACTTAACTTGAACTTTCAGAAGTAATTGTTTTATTCACCACCGAAGGTATAGGCTATTCGGAGCTCAAAATCAACATGGCATACCTCTGAAAAAGTGAAACTTTTTTGAAATGTGACAAGATTAGGGCAAAAAACAATAAAAGGCTTGGAAAGAGGAAGATTTGAGGAACAATTTGATGCCATTTAGAGCGTGTAATGTATTTTTTAAAACTTTACTTGGACTTTTAGAAATAATTGTTTTATTTACTACTGCAGGTAGTCTATTCGGAGCTCAAAATCAACACGACGTACCTCTAAAAAGTGAACAAATATTGAAATGTGGCAAAAAGCAATAAGGCCTGAAAAGAGGAAGATCTAAGGAACATTTTGACGCCATTCAGAGCGTGTAGTGTAGTGTAGCTTTTTTTAAAACTATACTTGAACTTTTAGAAGTAATTGTTTCATTAATTACTGAAGGTAGTCCATTCGGAGCTTAAAATCAAGAGTAAAAAATCAAAATTGATAAATGGATCTAAAAAAATGGAAAGCCCTTACTTTTAGCTTCAAGATCCATGCCCAATAATTATTCTAACATGCTTCAATCAGCTGCTGAGACACTTTCAAAATAAATGACACGTAACCGACGTTGACGCGTTCAATTACTTACCTGCGAGGTGCGCACCTTTGCGGCGACAGAATCGCCGACGAGCACCACAAAAAAATTATACTATGGTCGTTTTAGATACATTAGATGATGTAGATTACGATACAACCAACCGGAAACATGTTTTCCGAAAGTCATTTTTCCCATTTTAGGCCAAAAATACGGGTTTCCAGACCACAGTGGGCTGTAGCTTGGAGGAGGGTAAACACAAAATGCTCTTCGGATGTTTGAGATCCAGGGAACGTCAAAACTTGATGTCCATTTTGACGATCCTGAGGATGAATTCCTGACTTGGAATTTTGTAATAGGGGGTATTTTTTAACGCTAAATTCAAATTTTGCATCAGTTTTTCAAAATTCGAAAATCCAAGATGGCTGCCAACCGATTACCCGAAAAAATTATCGGCAGCCATCTTGGATTTTCGAATTTTGATAAACAGATGCAAAACTTGAATTCAGCGTTAAAAAGTACCCGTGGGTAGTGAGTTTCAAGTCATTTGGACGGTGTTGCCAAATTTCACTCGTCGCCTGTCACGGAGAAAAATGATTCGCGCCATCTGCCCACAATCTAGCTTCTTTTACCAAACTGCTGAGTTGATTTTCGGCACAGATAAATTCCTGTATAAAGCAGCCAGACCAGTTTAGTTAAAATTTAGACTCCTCATCTAGTTGCACCGTTTCGCCGCTTGGCTGCGGGGTACCACTCGCCGCGTTGCAGAGTCGCCCTTGTCACGTTGCGTTGTCTCTCTGCTCAGCTGCATCGTTTTGACGCCTCGTTGCAATGTACTGACTATATCATGTGAGCATGCCACCTCTCACACATGAAAAAAGTATGTAACCGGCAGTTTGGTAAGTGAAATGAGACTCGTCCGCTCTTCGAACCTGGCTAATCGAATGGCGTATGCCATTTGTATATTTGCTCCGTCTAAAGTCGAATATGTTTTCTAAAATTTTCAGTAACGTGAAGTCTGATGTTCTAAAAAACCGTTAATTAAAAGTGCTCGGACTTCGCACAACTTCAGAAGTGGGTTCTTTCATTTCTGCGAAAAAACTTATTTTCACTCATGTTTATTCTGACATGCTTCGTTCTATTTAGTCCTTATTGTATAATAAAAGTAGATTAAATAAAAAGTCAACGTATATACTTTTCAATATAAACGCAGAATGCAGTACACCGAACCAAGATGAATACATTGTAGATGTCATTTCAAACTGATTTCAAAAATAACAGGCTTTGGGTATAAGAATATTATTTTCATAAAAGCAGTTTCAAAATGTATATTTTTAGCAATGTCGTAATCTCGTAATCCCGTATGCACACACCATGAATGAAACCGTACAAAAGTATCACCAAATATTCAAATAAATGTGTCACGAAAATACACAAACACAAAATTATGAGAGACGTCTCTTCTCGAAATAGCTTTATGGTAAAATTGTTGATTGTAATAAACGTTGAATATGTGTAAACTACTTTCAAAACAGAAACGAAAATTGTTATATTAGAACTTCAATCAATCATTGATGAGTATTTTTAAAGGTACTTGTATGATCCGAACATAAAACGATGAAAACTGTCATACAAAAATATAAATAAATAAACAAAACAGAACATTTTTGAACGAAGACACTATACACTTTTGAGCTAGAAAATTGCACACCAAAAAATACTATCATTCTGAGTTAAATAGTTCGAATGCAGCAGTAGCGTAAACCCCTCAGATCAAAGTAAACCCGATAAATCCACATTTCACTAATTCATACGAACCACTCACAACACATATTTTATTCGAACAGAGCTAAATAATTTAAAACAAATCAAAAGATGACACATTTCTATTACACACCAAACAGGCAACAAGCCGAACTGACTGCACCACTAGACTGACGCCTTGGCCCTGAGTGCCATTCCTCCCGGTCTCGTCCCTTTCTCGATTTGACACGCATCATTTGAAAAAATACGTCGAGGCGAAGAACCCGAGCCTCGTCGGTAGTTACAAAGGAAATAAGAAAAAACGCGCGAAGAAACCTTTCAGTGAATGAATGAGAACGAGAAATGTTTTAAAAACCCTACGAGAATGGGTGACTAAATTTATAAACACACTCTATATTTTCAACCATCAGTATCTATCAAGTACATGGTCTGAACTACTAGCCGACGATGAATTCCATCGCAGCTGAGTGGTGGGTATCGACCGCCGACCGTGTACCCGACTACCCGCATCTCCAAAAGTGGGTAAGATTGGGTGGGTTATTTTTTGATTTTTGAATGTCAGAAAACATCAAAGAAGAAAACTTTTTACTTCAGAGTTATTTTTCAAAGAATCGCCTCTTAATATGGAGTTGGGGCAGATTCTGAAATTTTTGGGGCAACCTTCGGTTGACCTCTGGGAACCTCAACATCATTGGATTTCAAAAACTAAATTGTTTCTGAAACAACTTACCCAAAAGGCTTCCTTTCGATGTGTCAAATGCGTTTTTGCGGGGGGTATGTGGAAGGCCCCCTTACACCAACATTTGGGGCCTGGGGGCCCTACTTATATGTTTTCAAATACGGAAGTATGGTTTATGATACATCATTCAAAAGAAAATGGAAAAAAATGATGCTACGCAATAGTCGCGAATCTTTGCCCTCTTCAAAATGGCGGCCTGGTTTCAAAATCAAAGATTTGAGGCTTAAAGAGGGGCCCATAGAGAGAGACTTGGCATTGAGCGATTTAAGGCTAAATAGATTTTAAAAACAGAATAACGATGGTGCATACTGCGAATCCAACCCGCGTAAACAGGGTTTCTTTATTTATGTTCTTTTTGATTCCAAAGTCATAATATACCCCTACAGTGGCGTACGCAGGAGGGGGCTAAGGGGGCTAAAGCCCCCCCCGACCTCCGATTTTAGGGGGTGGAGGGGAAGGGGGGAATAATTTTCAGTCAAACGCTTATCAGTGTGAGCCCCTCCCAAGAAAAATCCTGCGTACGCCACTGTACCCCTACCATCCATTTTTTCGAGATATGGGTACGTACTCACCCCCTTTATAACACCCAAGCGGTAGTTTTGGGGGACTTGAAGTATATTCTCCGAACTCTTTGGGGTCTATACATATATACACTACACTCGTTTCACCGAGTTTTTGTATTTGCCTCAGTTTTGCCACGGTAAAAGCTTTTCATCAACATTATTCGTAAATTTCTCATCTCATTTAGTTGAGCTTTATTTAAAAGTTGTTATGTATAATTTTTAAGGAAGCATAAAGTTTTCAAAACTAAAAACCAACGTGAATTTTACTTCAAAGTTTTGGGAGGGGGGGGGGGAGATTTCAACTATCAAAAAATACGTAATTTTTATGAAAAATGTACGTATTATCCTCAATTACATACTTTTTAAGTAATTTTCCATAGTTCGTTAAGTAAGCGGCACGTTAGTCTGCTGGTTGGGGTTTCCTTTTAACTTCTTAACATAGGGATGAAAGACGAGAGGCAAAACTTTCAACTCTCAAAAGCTCACCCAGTCACCCTCTCTTAGTTTTGTCCAAAAACGGGAGGGGCAAAGGGAGGCACTAGCAATGCTTCTGAGAGCGTAGCAGGATTTATTAAACGGAACTTTTATTCCATTCAGATAAGATTACCTCCTTGTTCGTTTAATGATAAGGCTGGGGGCTGAGACACGCTACCCAATACCTACACCCTCAAATTCCATCTGCCTCCAGGGATTTTCCTCATTTGGAAATGTGACAACAGTTGACAAGTTCAGTCAGCGAGGGGTTGACTTGATACCGAACAGTGGGCAGTGAGCACTGAGCAGTCAACGAGAGAAGCGTTCTGAGTCCTATTTAGAGCTGCCAATTTTATAGCTCTCTCAAAAAATAAAATGAATTATTTCATCTTGCGTGGAAAAAAAATTGCGATGAGTGTATTATTATTACTAGATGTTTCCACCCGTATAGGGATGAATTTGGACTACTTTGGGAACGAACACCATAGAATTGCTTGACGTTTGCTGCGATTCATAAGTAAATAAACCGCAAGACAAAGAATGAGACAAAGAATTTAGTGTGGCCTTGCCTCGGCATTACAATAACTGATTCCAGATAGTTATTAGACCCAAATTTTGCTGCTGGGTTGATTTATAATATAATCTTTAAAACAACTTCAAACTAAAAATTCGTAATAACATTCTTTCGCGAGAAGCTCAGGGGGGATCAATGTGAAACATGAACACAACATGGTGGGGGTGGCGGTGGGGAGCGGTGGCGGTGGGGAGCGGTGACGGTGGGGAGCGGTGGCGCTCGGGGGCGGTGGCGCTCGGGGGCGGTGGGTGGCGGTGGCGGTGGGGGGCGGTGGCGGTGGGGTGGCGGTGGGGTGCAGGTGGGGGTGGTGGTTCGGGTGGGGGTGTAAGTGTAAGTGTAATTCTTGATCAGTGTAAGTGCGAACACAAAATCTTACGCTAAACCGAATAAGCTGCTCTGGCAACACCGTATTTTTCTGGCAGTGGTGCCCCCCCCCCCGCCACACCCAGAAGCTGCAAATGTGATAGTGAAGCCTCCCCCAGAAGCCTCAAAAGCAAATAGCCCCAAATTGCTTCCTGCGACGTTCCGAATTTCAAAAGGGGGGAGGTATCGATAAGGGCCAAAATCGGCTCCCCCCTTTAAATCCTTTTAAATTCCGGACTTTTTTACGTTAGTCGATAGTACTAGTGCTAGAAATGACTTTTCCAGAGTTTGAGGGATTTTTAAAGTCCAAGTCACGCACAGTGTCCCTCCTAAAATCAGGGGGGCTTTTGTCAAATGTCTTTTCGAGAATGAAGCTGCAAACTCGATAAAATTCGGTATCCGGACGGAATTTTTTGCGTACTTTTTGATTTTTGACCTCAAAATGCCATCGGATAATTTGGGTTTTTTTTTTTTCTTTTTCCTTTCCTGGTGAGTAGTTACTCAAAAACACTGCGACCTAAAGATCTATTGTGACCAGGTTTATTCTAGGCTACTCTTCCCAAAAACCTTCTCCCCTGATCAACTCAAGGAGGATGATAGGTAGTATCCTTAATTCTTGACAGTCTTCCCAGGTGTTCGATCCTAGAATGTCCTGTCTTTTCTTGTCCAGCGCTTCACAGTCGAAGATGATGTGTTCTGCTGTCTCTTCTTCCACCTCGCACAATCTGCAGTTTGGTTCATCCTTGTAGATCCCTATGCATGTGTTTCCTTAGAAGAGTGTGTCCTGTCATCAGTCCGACCAGGTTTCTCACTTGCTCCCTAATGTACTTGAGTAGGTTCGCAGTCATATCTTCTTTGAGTAGCAGTTGAGTATTCTTTTGGATTGCCTCAACCCTTCTACTTCCCGCCACTCCTTGTTAGTTTCTTTCATCACCCAGTCATTCATCACAGTCCTGAGTACCTTTTTTTGAGGGGGGGGTTAGGGCGTGTTAACCCTTTCAATCCCATTTTTGCCAATTTTTTTTTTTTTTTTTTTTTTTTTTTTTTTTTTTTAAAGAAAGTCGAGATTTTGTCGAGAGACCTATGAACCTTTTTTTTTCAAGAGAATCGACAGCCAAGGTACTCAAGATGACGCGACGTATACGAATTGCCGCTAAATTCTTATCGGCCAAATTTTCACAGGGTGATCCCAAAGTTGGGAGTAGGACCGATTTCCGACCAATTTTTTAAATATCTTTCAAAAAAACGCTTCAAAAGTGATCAAAAATTTCAATATTCGTATATTCTTGGGCGTAGTTTTCTATTCTCTACCTCAAATTACCATTAAATGAATTTAGAAGAGGATTTGAGGACTTCTTAAACCTTTTGATCCTATTTTTCGGCAATACGCAAAATCCAAATCGAGATTTCGTCGTCTGACCCATACTTTGTTTCACGTTAATCGACAGTCATGATACTGAAGATGACGCACACCAACCGCCGCAAAATTTCTATCGTCCAAAATTTCACTGGGTGACCCCAAAGTCGGGAAGTTATACCCTGGTAAAAATGACGACTATAATCGTTCCAAAAACGATTATAAACATAGTTGGCCAACTATAGATTATTGTTGGCCAACTATAGTTTATAGTCGGCAACTATGTTTATAGTCGTTTTTGGAATAGTCGTATAGTCGTCATTTTTACCAGGGATGGTCCGGTTCTCGACTTAATCTTGAAATAGCTTTCACTAAAACACTTCAAACTACTAAAAAATGCTACTTTTACGTGACTGTGTGAGTACATTACGATTTTTTATCGTAAAATGTCTACAAAATAATTTTTGGGGCGTATACAATGGTGAAAAATTGGATAGAAAGGGTTAAAAGCTCCAAAGTCCTCCCTAAAATTCATCCGATAGCAATTTGAGTTAGAAAATCGAAAAGTACACCCAAAAATACACGGAGAGAAAAATTTTATTGTTGGTCGCTTAAAAGCGTTTTTGTGAAAGCTATTTAAACAATAGGTCGGGAATCGGTCCTACCCCCAAACTATGGGGTCACCCCAAGGTATATGGAAGAACAGGTATGGACAGGAGGTGGGGTTTAAGGGGCTTTCGAGTGTTCCCGCCAAATGATGACGACACGCTTGCGTCGGCGATAACGTAGCCGTCACCTACTGCAATAGCGAGAGATGGGGGTCACGGGAGAGTGAGTGAGATAGTTCGGAACGGTAGGCGAATTTTATCGCGACCGTCTAGAACACCTGTGACGTAGTCGTCACCTACTGAGATAGGCTCCGCCTCCTGTCCATACCTGTTCTTCCATATACCTTGGGGTCACCCTGTGAAATTTTGGACGAAAGGAATTTAGCGGCAATTGGTATACGTCATCTTAAGTAAAGCTCGTTCCACGAAAAGAAGGCCGATGACAGATCATGCGGCTCGTTGCGAAAAGACGCGTTTGCGTCCTTGCACATGCGCAAAAATGCGAACTCGTCTCTGCGCATGTAATCGAACCTATCTGTCATCGGCCAACTTTCGTGTTACGACCTGTATACCTTGGCTGTCGATTCTCGTGAAACAAAGGTCGGTCAGGCAACAAAATCGCGCCTTTCCGCAAAAAATGGGACCGAAAAGCCCTAAAACCCCCCCTTAAATCTAACTAATGACATCTGGGTGTCCTCAGCGATTCTATGTCAATCAATCAGACAAATTAGACCTCTGTCGATCTGTTTGTTTGTGATGGTAGGTCTCCAGTCATCAGTGTCTAGACCCTCGTTTTCAGCTTCTATCTGCTTGGAGATCTCATTTGGTACCATCTTTTTCAATTCCACTGGTGCGGTAAACATAAGATTCTTCATCTCCTGAAGGTTTTTGGCTAAAGTAGTTTTCAGCGCTACTCCTTCCCAGGAAGATAGCTGCGGTGTCAACGTCTCTAACCAGCTCCAGGTCTCCTCATCCTTTCAGTACAACATAAGTACTCCTTTCTCAGATTTGGCTCCCGAGACCTGTGGTTTAGTCTCCATACCTGGCTGAACAAGCTCCAAAATGGCTTCCTAAGTTTTCAAGATCTGATCCTCATCCAGCCGAGTTTCTGGGTAATCTCTATACAGCTGGTATAGCTATTTTGAGATCAGTTAAGGCGGCACCTTCGAAAGTTGGTTTCGAAGGTTTTTCGCTCCTACCCTTCTTCTGTGCAGGTTATATTTTTCAGAGACTCTGAAGTACTGGAGTCTGACCTCCCCCTCTTGAGTTTTGAAACTGTCGCATCTGATGAAAAAGTAGCGCTTGTTGAAGCCGCTGCCTTCTCCTTCCTTGGTTTCTCGCTAGAGTTTTCAGCTTGCTGATCCTTTCTAGGTATTTTTTTAAAAGAGGAGGGTTTTGAGATGGTCCTGTTCGGTATGACAGACGGTTTTGAAGCCCAAAGCCCAGTTTACTTCTTTTCCTCTTTTAATCTCATATCTCTCCTCCTTCCCCTTATCTGAGTTCCCGAAGGCACCTTTTTTCGGTGTTTATTTTTAGCTTTTCAATGCCTTCGGTATTTCGGTACTTATGACACTTCTGGTATCGGATTGCTCCGTCCCTGAAAGTTCTTTGGAGGAACGCAGTTTCTAGGTTTCTATAGCCGAGACCCCAAGTAGTTCCTCCTCCAGATCCATGGGTATGCCCCATGGATCTGAAGGACTCCCACATGGTCAATTTCTCTGCTTCAACTCTTGTACAGCGTCCAGGCACTTCCTTGCTTCCGCAGTTGTTTCTCCCTTAGAGTTTGAGCCGTGGTTCTCCTCTGGACGGTTGGGTTTGTTTGGTTTTTCTAAAATATTATCTATTTTGAATCCCACGCGTATAAACGGGGAAGGAGGGTCCATGCTAGCAGAGCCCCTTACCGGGCAAGACTTTATACACTGGAAGGTCGCCCAGTATTCCAGGGTATCTACCGTTAGTAGCACCAAATGAACGCCCTGGTGTCAAGAAACCCGATCCGCACGGTTCACATAGCACCGCTGGTTGGGTTATTCAATTCAAGGTACCCCAGGCAGACAAAAAGTCAACTAACTCAGGACCGTGGGTTTATTAAACTCGTGACAGCTTCACTGCGGCAACTTTTGAATTTACTTAAGTTTATTTTCGTTTCCTTCAGGATAAGTCGATTTGAAATGGAAGAGGTGTCTTCAACTTCCACACACCGTTACTAACCAAACCCCCCTCTCCGTATGCTAGACGTGGAAGGTGTCCGAAAGGACCTTGAAACGGCTAGTTTATGAATAGTAAACAGAGATAAACTCAAAACATTAACATTTAAAACCTTCGTTTGACCGAATTTGGATTTTGGTACCACATCATTTATTTTCATTTAGTTTGTGTAATATTGTGTTCTCATCTGTTACAGCTATTTTTCCTACAGAATGATAAATGATGATGTGAAACTATTCATAATCACCACAATAATACATTTATTCAGCGAATCAGAAGAATTTCGTGGCCCTCATCATCCTCATAGCCATTACATGCCCCAAAATGACGGTGTAAAATTAACAAGGGATCACAATTTACTTCATGATACCGAGTAAGTAAAATTCAGGTTAATTCTAGTAAAAGTATGCATGATCGACAAACAGGGTGTCAATTAAAAAAGGAGTCAGGCTGGAAAATGATGACATTTTTAGAGGCTGAAAAAAAAAATAAACTACTTCGCAATTCAAAGAAAAAAACTACTTCGCAATTCAAAAAAGCTAAAACTCGGATTCCATTACTTTCAAGAGGTCACCGATTTTCAGAACCCCCAGGAGCGAGGGGCGGATTGCATTTTTCGAATAAGGTATTGGGTCTCCCACCCCCATTCCCACAGGTGGTGAGACGTGACCCCCCTGAAGATGATTATCATAGAAAATAATGGAGCCAGTGTTTCAGCGTTTTTTGGGCGTCAGTGTTTCAGCGTTTTTTGAATTCCAAAGTTGTTTCTTTCTTTCCGCCTCTAAATATTTTACAATTTGTTCAAACGAAATACGGGGCTCAAAAGCGCCTTTTATGTAGCTTTTTGGAAAAAGTGTATTTTTTCTGAAAAGGACTTGCTCTGGAGAGCATTTAAGACCTAGAGTTTTAAGCGTGCCATACGAAGTTTATGGCAAGCTTCTTACTCTCGTTTTGCTGTATACAATGAATAATATAATACAGTGGAAGAGGTGCCCTCTGGTGGCCGTCTGTGTTTTGGAGATTTCGTTTTCAGGATATGAATCAAAACTTACATGATCGGGTTATATTGTGTATTTTCGAGAATTTTTTTAATACGTACAATCAAACACTCAGACACGTTTAAATTTTTCATTTGGAGTCATTTGATGCCTTCGTTGATTTTATTTTGCACAAACTCGGGGCCCCATTTTACAACAATTCAAGTTCTCGGACTCTGTTGACTTCAGTTGTCTTCGATGCACACACAGAAAATATACTGAGTTTATACACACACACATAGGTAATTGACCCATGTCAAACAGTTTTTGACACATTTACAATCCGAATCTTTTCCGAATCTCGTGAATATCTCCCCCCCCTCCCCCACCCCCGTTACATCTCTCAGCGGCGAGGAGCTGACTCGTCACCAGTCCAAACCTCCGATCAGGGGCCCTGAACGAATTAAATGAACGAGTTGTTGAACGCGTATTTTGACTCACTCAACTGTTCCAAGAGCAGGTATACAAACACAAAGGATTCGGACGCGGCTCCCGTGAATCGAACGAAACGTCGCTTTGTGCTGTTCGCTCGTTTGGAACTGAACGGAATCAATAAGCTATCCTTCCTTCTTCCCACAATACATGAGTGCACTACCTTATTCTGCTCTGCTCCCAACGCAACGAACCGAGCTGTGGTCGAGTGGATTCAATTCACTCGTTCCAAATGCGAACGAATTGCTTCCCGCTGAATTAGTTCTAACGAAATATCGAACGAATTTCCGAACGAATTAAAATGAATTAATTTCACTCATACTCATTACCTGCTTCTTGACCATCCCCTCCCTTCACCAAAGTAAACCAAAGTCCCTGCTGATTGACTTAATATTGTACCGTAGGATCCAATATACCTCCGAAGTATCAGTGATGCCTTTAGCGGGGGGCACCTCCCAGGGGAGGTACCCCCCTGAATTTAATACTTCACATGTGGACCCTCATTTTTCTAAGATGAGTGGAAAGAGGATAAAATTCTAAGACTTTTCGACTAAAACCAATAGTCGATATCCTTTTGCGTTTTCGATTAATCGAAGGTCAAAGTTTGCTATGGACCTATTTTCAAAAATTCGTAACTCCCCATTGAATGGTCCTATAAACAACGTTGGGTCTAAAATACTTTAAAGAGGAAGCAATTTTCAGAAAAAAAGATGTCTCCTCCAAAAACTTTACTTGAAGGTCGCTTTTAAGCCCCTATTTTTTTAAAATGCCAAAATTTTCAGAGGCAGCAAAAAAGTAACGACTTCGAAATTCAGAAAACGCTTAACTATGGATTTCATTAACCGTTTTCCCTGGCCACCGATTCTCACGCGCCCAGAAGGCGGGGGGCGGGAGGAATTTTTCGATTATAAAGAGTTTTGTCCTCCAGCCCCACTTCCCCTGGGGGCCCGAAAATGGTTTTCTTTGAAATTAATGGAACCCGCGTGCTTTGGCTTTTTCTGAATTTTGAAGTCGTTTCTTTTCTTTCAACCTCTGAAAATGTTGAAATTTAAAAAAAAAAAATTAGTGGCTCAAAAGAACCCTTTCAAGTGAACTTTTTGGAGATGACATAATTTTTTCCGAAAGGTGTTTGCTTTTTAAAGCATCTTAGACACAACGTTTTTAAATTTGGATCATTAAATGGCGAGTTTAACATTTTTAAAAGTGGGTCTGCGTCAAACTTTGAACTTCGATTTATCGAAAAAATATCTCGACTTCCGGTTTGCGTCAAAAGTCTTGGAATTTTATTATCTTTCCAATCATCTGATTAATATTGGGGATCCTCATTTGTAGTCTATAGTATTGGATTTAGGGGTGGTACTTCCCCCTGGGAGTCCCCCCCGGGGTACCCCTTCGAAAGATGTCCCCTTCGAAAAAATCTATGGACTTTTATACACATTAATTGAAAACTCTTGTAAAGAGAAACTATTCAGCGCATAGGAACAGTCAAAATATTGATGTGGGCGAAAGTTATGGGGCTTTAAAGGTTAATTTGACTTTAGGCTTCACTCCCTCCATCTGCAGTGGACCAAAATTAAAGAACAAAGCGTGGTAAAACGTAGCTTTCTCAAAGAGGTCTATCAAGTATCGACCCTGAATTTATGAGATTTTTTGAGGATAGCCCATTCCTGATGGGAGTTGGATCAACCTCTTTCTGTTTTGCGTGGGTGCCACAACGCATGCCCTCAAACCAGATACACTTAATGCATCAAAATAGTTGACCAGTTCATACTACTATGAATCATTACTACGTGGATTAATAACCACTTTGAGATTCAAGACTGATAGTAAGTTTTAATCCCATCGAATAATTTGGGTAATTTTTTTCACAGGCATATCCAAGAAGATCTGGGCGATTGGGTGACAAAACAATCGGCTGGAAAATTGACACCCGAGGAGCTCGAATTCCATTATTTTATGTAAGAAATATTTTCTAATTAAACTGAGTAGGTACAGATTTCAAAGTTCTGAATACTCAGAACTTTTAATTTTCTTCAAGCAAAATGAAAGTTCAGCTTTAATATAGCTCAGGTTTTTTCGCTCAGAATGAACGATTTTAACATTCGTAATAATCAAAATTTTGAAGGAAATGACTTACTTAGATGTAAATAGGGTTCAGGAGGGGGAGGGGGGAGGGGTCGTTTCGGTTAGTTTTAATGAGGATTGTAGGCGAGATCGGGTGAAGTCAAGATAAATAAGTAGACTGTGAGAGAGCATTTCTGTACCGAAACGACGTCACATGGCATCAGTATGGTGGTAGACAAAGGGGTATGAGGCGAAGGTGGGGAGAGACTACGCCTCCTGCTAAGCTTAGCCCTATGTTAATTAAACAAATTTGGAAGCGTGTAGAATAACAAGGCTCAGTGTAACAAGGAGAGAGAAAATTAAGAAATTAAGAAAACTAAAGAGACAAAGAAAGAAATGCAAAAATGAACCATTGTATTCCCTATATAATTACAGAGCTAAGGAATAAGGTAAGTGACCCAAAGGTGGCCATACCTATGCTTGGGCCAATATGCACATATGAGGCATGAGAGATAAAAAAAAACTAAATATGTCAATTTACTATTTAGACAGTTGGTCATCAAATGTTAATTTCATTTTTTTTAAATTTGCTTGTTTTTGAGGTTTTTTTGCGTTTGAAAAAAAGTAGAGTTTTGACATTGCGCAAAACATGCACCTAAGGGGGGCCACCCCTCATATTTTTGATGCACCTGTAAGTGTACACCCCCTTTTAAATTTCATCAATAAGTATTCAAATGTTATTTTATAATTCAAAAACGGAATCTAGACTCTAGTTGCACCAAAAATTATAATGATTTATGATGAATTGGAAGTCAAAGGTGGACTCGATTTAAGGACTTAGCTTTTACGATTGTTTACTACCGTGAAAATTAGCTGAAGACCTACAAAAATGGACGTTGCACTGTTTCGCGCCGAATGAATCGCCTGATGCTCTTGATTTTTGGAGTGGGGGAAGCTATAGCATCCTGCTACTCAGCACTAACGCCATCTATCGTCAATTCATGTAATTAATTGAAATAAGCAAGGGTGGGCCACCTTAATAGCCGGGCCATCTTTGGGTCACCAACCTTACTAAAATATAACAAACACACACACACGCTCACTCGCAATTTCTCACTCTATATGACAGACAACTATAATACAAAAATAATTGTCTGATTAAGGTCTTTTGTCTCAGGTCACAGTATTATCAGTATCACAGGTATTATCAGTATCACAGGGATTATCACTCAGTATCGCAATATAAAAAAATTAAATGCTAAACGTTATGAATGAGACCATTATGAGACCACCTGTAATAATAAATGAGTGACTAAAAAAAACTGACTAGAACTATCCGGAAAAAAAACTATCGAAAATTTTCTTTGGAATCCGCTCAATGTGTATATATAGTCATATATATAGTCATATACACAGGGTGTAAAAAAAAAGGAGCAGCTCCGAATAACTCGAGTTTGGGTTCGAGTTTCAAAAAACGCTGAAACACAGGTTCCATTATTTTGAAGGGGACATCTTTTAGGAGGGTTGTCAAATTCCAGCCCCCTCCAGGGGGGCGCATCCGGGGGTCACCGCCCCCCTAAATCACATTTCTCAAATGGCGACCCCTAATTTTTATTACATAACTTTAAAAAACATAAAATTCTAAGCATTTTAGCGCAAACCGCAGGTCGATATCGTTTTTCGTGTTCGAGATATCGAAAGTTAAAGTTCGATTTTGACCCATTTTTAAAAATTCATAACTCCCACTAAAAAAGTCGGAATTTAAGAGACTTTTAGCTTAAAATACTCTAAAAAAGAAGTACTTTTCAAGAAAAAATAAGACTGTCCAAGAAACCTGATTTTTAGGCTTCAAAAAAAATTTCAAAATTTTCGAAAATTTTGAATCAGCGATATTCTTGTAAAACGGCCCGAATCAACAATGTTGGCTTTAAACCGGTTGGCTGAGTCCGAAAGAGCGACGCAAAGCGCTTAAAAGCTTAAGAAAGTCTCAAAATCACCACTAAAATGACCAAATTCAGTATAGAGAACATGGCTAACTTCAGAGTCAGGAAACATCTCTCTCTCAGACTTAATAAATGAGGTTGTGGCGACATTTGAGAGCTTTGCATCGCTCATTTGGACTCAGCCAACCGGTTTCAAGCCAAAATTGTTGATTCGGGCCGTTTTACAAGAATATCGCTGATTCAAAATTTTCGAAAATTTTGAAATTATTTTTAAAGCCTAAAAATCAGGTTTCTTGGACAGTCTTATTTTTTCTTGAAAAGTACTTCTTTTTTAGAGTATTTTAAGCTAAAAGTCTCTTAAATTCCGACTTTTTTAGTGGGAGTTATGAATTTTTAAAAATGGGTCAAAATCGAACTTTAACTTTCGATATCTCGAACACGAAAAACGATATCGACCTGCGGTTTGCGCTAAAATGCTTAGAATTTTATGTTTTTTAAAGTTATGTAATAAAAATTAAGGGTCGCCATTGGAGAAATGTGATTTAGGGGGGCGGTGACCCCCGGATGCGCCCCCCTGGGGGGGCCTGGAATTTGGCAACCCCCCTAAAAGATGTCCCCCTTAAAATAATGGAACCCGTGTTTCAGCGTTTTTTGAAATTCGAACCCAAACTTGAGTTTTTCGGAGCTGCTCCTTTTTTTTTTTTACACCCTGCATATAAATATATATTAGAGTATTTCAAAGGTATATTCTCAGAATATTCCGGCTGGGACATTCTGATTGGATCAGAGTAATCTTCGAATATTCTGAGAATATTCTGTTGTCTGCAGGGTAGTTGCCAATAATAACGATTATCAGTTAACAATTAATTAATGTCGCCATTCACGCAGACGGAAATGATGATCTAACAAGTGCACATCAAACAATGCAAAGAAGGAACGAAAGAATTAATGAACGTGACTTTCTGGACGAACGGCGACATTCAGCCATAGAGGACCATGTGCGAGGACTAAGGAACGCCGAACTCAGATTTCTTGCATTTCGTAACGCAAGAAAAAGAGAAAAATAAAATGGACTTATCCAAATCAGAATCACTTCTTTGTTCGTTCAAATCCGCAATCAAGGTAACTACGCCGCGTATGACACAGTAACACACTGTCACAGGACGAAGAAAGAGGAAGGAGAAAAGTAAGGTCCGCGAAAAATAAGTTTTGCGAAGATCGTAACACTCCTATAGTTTCAAAGGAACAGTAACGACATGACCATGTGCGGGGGGGGGGGCAAGGGGGATTCGGGAATTCAGAAAGTCAAAACTTCACGCTAGAACATGAAAGGAACAAAAGCAGATGAAATTTCAATCAAAGTAGCAAAAGTTGACTAACTTTATTAGTAGTTTACTTTTTAATTTGAACTCATTTTTTGCAAGGAATAGTAGTAGTACAGCCTACCTATAAAATTTCCTTCCTATCATTATCATCTGCTGTCACTTTATTCATAGTATCAAACACATCAAAATTATTACTTTTATTTGATACACCATTAAAATTGTACTTACCATTTGGAAGAAAAATTGTTTTTTTTTTCCTGCTTTTTAGGGGGGGGGGGGGGGGGGGGGGGCAGCTGTCAACTACTTAGACCTACCTGCTATGACCCACCTACCACTGGGTTGAGTCTGCCTCTAGACCTTCCATTTGGACTCAATAATTTTGCCCCTTCCTGGAAATTTGTTTGCGGGCGCCGATGAACAGGACGGTGCCAGATTTGAAATTCCATCTCCTATTGATCCATCGTGGGCACAGTAGAATTACGCAAATAGTTCTGGATCGGGAATGGCGCAAATTGCGATCCCATTCCCTAGTAGCATGTACTTATAAAATTTAGCTGAAAACTTATTAAAAAATTTGCGTAATGGCACAAATTCCCGCAATGGGGCTATTGCACACTTTTGCTATAAGCGATTTAATAGTCGATTACGGCGTAAAAACCTCAAAAAATGACGATGGCGACACTAAAAACTTCCAAAATCCACTCCTAAACTCAATAAACGCAGTTATTTGCGCAACCGTAATGGTGGCCGAAGGCACTAACAATGGGAGATTCCCATCTAACAATTCTGAAACTCCATCAAGAAGTGACCAATAAGAGACTACTTTCATTTGACACCGGTGTCACTAGGTGTTGCGGCACCATTCATCGGCTGTGGATCATCACTCTGATGACTAATTACTCTGTGAATCATCCCTATGTCAACATAGAAAGAGTGACGAAATTAAGATAGGAATCTCCCATTGTTAGTGCCTTCGGCCACCATTACGCTCGCGCAAATACCTGCGTTTATTGAGTTAAGGAGTGGATTTTGGAAGCTTTTAGTGCCGTTATCGTTATTTTTTGAGGTTTTTACGCCATAATCGTATATTAAATCGCTTTTAGCAAAATCGTGCAATAGCCCCATAGTTAATGGCAACTGTTCGATAGAAAAAAAACCTTCTGCTGATCCAGAATCTCTATCGTTTCTGAAGCAATTCAAATTACAGCTTGAGTTATGAGCCTCTAAAGTATGAGGGGGGTTTTTTTTGGCCGCTTTTTATCTTGTTCCATCTTGCATTTACAGAGTACATGATTTCGACAATAATACTAAACTCGATGGTTTGGAGATTTTTAAGGCTATTACGCATACTCTAAATCACAATGATGAGAACCCAGATAAGAGTAGGGTCGACAGATATGCGTCGGTCGTAGAGCAGGAGCCTCAAACGGAAAGTCAAAAGCGCCTTACCGAGCACTATCAAGGTGTGCTAGTAGGTCAGTATTATGTTCAATGTTATACATTACATTATTTATAAGACATCAAATAAAGGAATAAACCAAATAGAGCGACCATGATTTTAGCTAGTCAGCCCATTACTTTACTCGAGACTGTTTTACAGTGTTGCCAGATATGGCTGAGTAGTATTCCATCACTATAAATAACATGCTTTTTTTTAATCACTTGATTTTTTTTTTTTTTTTTATAAAATGGCCAGATAAATAACTAGTAGCATGATAAATAACAAGTAGCATGATGAAAAACAAGCAACATATATTGATCTATGAAATTAACAAAAGACCGATCAAATTAGTTTAACTACTTGGTAATTCTGTCAAGATTTTTTCAATAAAAATTCCGATGAAAATTTAAGACTTAAAACATTTGATAATTTAGATAATACTCCTTAGATAGATAATCACTTATGTTGGTTGTTCTTTTTTTCTTGTTTTTTTTTTTTTTTTTTTTTTTTTTTTTTTTTTTGTTTTGTTTTGTTTTTTTTTTGCAATACAGACTTTCCTGTACACATGATGTTGAATTTAAAAAAAAAAAAAAATAGGCGATAAATTAAAGTATGAGATTTCAGTCACACAAAACAATGGTACAGAGAGGTGACGACAAGCACCAACAATTGTGACGTCGGAATGTTCCGATAGGGGATGATTCAACAAAAATAAGTTCAATTCTGAGATACTTACAAGAAATATATAATTGAAGAAATGCAATTTACAGTCAATCAAGTGTCAACGAATTTTGAAATGGTATTATATCACTAGATTTTACTACATTGACAAATTAGACAAAAATATCTGAAAAAAATAAGTTCTTATAACTTATGATAAAATAATTACTAACTTGATGCAGGGCTACATAACTATATTGATGATTACATTGTGCTGGCGTTTGACTACAGTTAAATGATAGTTGACGACGTTGACATTGATGATATTTTACTTTCTACTTTAAAAGAGACTGGGACCATTGGCACTGATTTTCGATTGATGTGGACAAGAATATTGATAACTCGCACTGAACTTATTGACGGTTGACATCGACAAAACATTCGACCACTGATATTGACCATTTATTGACGTAATCAGTGGCGCACCCAAAGGGAAGCCATCGTTCTAAAGCCCCCCCCTCCCAACCCCAAAACCGAGATTAAATTTCCGGACTGGTCTTTAAACGCCAAACTCTGAATTTAGTGATGCTAAAAAAATGGCTCAAGAAGCTTTGACTTTTTTAGCCCTACCAAAAAAAAAAAAAAAAAAAAAACAAGCAGCCAGCAGATTTTGTATCGCAGTCTAGCGATACAAAGATAACATGCAGTCAATCAGTGTAAGCTGCTTTGACTGCGTTGTTATTGTTGTAATACCGCTTTTCATTAAGCTTCATAGCATATAAGGTGTCAATTAAAAAAGGAGCTAGGCCAAATATCTCGAGAACGGCTCCGGATTTTGAAAAACACTGAAACACGTGTTCAATTAGCTTGAGGGGGACATCTTTATAGGGGGTTTCCGATTTCGGGGCCATCTCTGGGGGGCCCGCAGGGCGAATACCACGTCCCTAAATTCAATACTTCAAACGGGGACCCCCATATTTTATTTATTAATCAAAAAGAGGGTGAAATTATCAGACTTTTGGTGCGAATCGAAGACGATATTGAACTAGTTCAATATCGTTTTTCGGTTTTGATACATCGAAGTTCAAAGTTCAATTTGGACTAATTTTCAAAAAATCAATACTCCTCTTTGAAGAGTCGGAATTTAAAAATCAAGGACACAAAAATACTCTACAAAGTAAGCCCTTTTCAGAAAAAAAATCAATAATAACAAACATTTAGTCAAATTTTGGTTTTGAAGCTCCCAAAACTTTTAAACGTTTTTGGCCCCCAAGGAGGACCATCTGAAAAATTCCTAGGTACGACACCTATTGATTGATACATTAATCGAAAAGGCGTAACAAACTGAGCATTTCGGCACAAACCGGAGTTCGATATCGTTTTTCACAATCGAGATATCGCAATCTGTAAATTGACATTCGATATCTCAAATGTAAAAACGATATCCACCTCCGGTTTGCGCCGAAATGCTCAGTTTGTTACGTCTCACTATGGGGTATATATTCGACCCGGATTCATGCTCAAAATTATTTGTGGACATGAAACGCTACCCAAAGTGGTTCTTTGACTATATGATGAAGTTTTGTGACTAAATAAGACGTTTCAGCACTATTGAGGCAATTCTGGTGATGGGGGGGGGGGGGGGGCTTGCAACTACACATACTGTGTTTGGCACCTTCACATCGAGCTGATTTTACCGATTAATGGAATAGTACAGCAATTAGAAGTAAGTAAGTACACACATCAAAACAAAGAAACGAGTGAACTTTCGGACTACTGATTGAGGAAGAATGTTGAGACAATTTCCATGTAGAGAGCCGTTTTAACATCTGATAAGCACTATACGAGGGATTAAACCTGTGTTGTATGCTAGTGGATGAAAATAATGAAACAGGCTGGTTTTAATCTTACCTTAAAGCATCAAAGCTGGATCATTTCGGACAGCAACCAGGGGGGGGGGGGGTGTAGATATGGCGGACAACAAGATTTTCTAAACTCAAGTTATAAGTAGCCGGATTGCCTTTTAAAACATTTGAAGATTTGGAAATTCCTGCTGCCACAGACCAGTTAAAGATTGCCAATTACTTAGTAGCTATTTGGTACTTCTCGTAGCACCATTTATACTTTAAAAATGGTCATAAACAAAGTAAAAACCGAGCAAGTCATTAAAAAAAAATTGAATGTTCACTTCAAAGACAAGTAAGTAATCCTTGAACCTTCTGATAATCCTGTAGCGTGAAAACAACACTGTAGGTGTAGAATGAGTTTCTTGCAGCGTTGAAAGTGTATACTGTGTGGGAAGTAGGTACCTTTTAAGACAGGGAAATGTCCGAAAATACTGACCGGGATAAGGTCGTTCCAAAACGCAGCTTAAAGACTTAAAATCCTGTCCAAAATCTCGGACCACTTTGTATACTCACATGACAGCCACATACAGCAGAGTCATTGAAATGTCAACACCACGTCGTGCGATGCACGAAACGGGGTACCAATTCATTATAATGTTATATTCTTTTACCAAGGATATAGGTGTGGACAAGAAGGCTGTAAAACGGTGCCATACTAAAATTTTGCTGTAAGGTTGATCGGAGAGCATCCATCTTGCTCCACTCATCTATTTTGCCCAAGTCAGTTCGATTCAGCCTAGTCAATTGAGCCACTCAAGCGAATGTTAGCATGAGATTCGAGTGAAGTTCAGTCACAACTTCGTAACCACTTATTTATCGACTGCTTCCAAACAAGAGGGGAAAGTTACTTTATCCTACTTTAGAATCTTAGGTGGGTATGCCACTAAAGTAGTCGACAATTGTATCGCAACCGATTGGACCCAAGGATTCATGATTTACTCACAACATTTTAGGAAAGCTGATTTGATTGGTCCAGGTCAAGATTTGTTTCGACTTAGGTTACCTTAGGTTAAATCGAGTAGAATTAGACAAATCGAGTTGGCTTTCCCCGATTAGATTTAATGTGTCCAAATTAAAACTATCATTTGTACTTGGCTTCTAGGTTTCTCTCTTCAGACTTTGTAAGATTATTGACAAGATTGTGACCATTTTCCCTCATGCCTAGAGCCAAAGCCTGGCATCATAAACTGTGCTGTTCAGTGTCGAACACACTTTTTGCACTTTTTCAGCGTAGCTTCAGATAGCTTCATAATGAAGCTTTTTTTCATCCTCGCAAAATTATCCGTTTGAAAGTAAAACATGTTGAATCATCTTAAGCGGTTTTAATGAAAGATGAGTCACTGTAACCATTCTAATAGAGCGGGACCATTTTGAGTATAGGGTTCTGACCAGAGAGTCGAACCGAACCGAACCGTGAACCGAAAACCGAACCGAACCGTGAACCTTAATTTTAAAAATGGCTTGAACCCGAACCGAACCTGAACCGAAAATTGAAACAGTGTGAACTGACAAAAAAACCGGTTCACAGACGGTTCAAAAGTTGAACAGTTCCAATGGCCGAGGAGCAACGAAAGAATCCTGCGTCCTAAATTGTCTTTGTAGGATTTTGTTTGTAGGTAAAAGCATCTTTCAAAGAATCGTTTTTTAATACTTTAGAATAGACGGCAGCTGTTTCCAACGCAACGAAAAAGTAGCATGTATAATTTTTCTAAGAAAAAGTAAGTACGGGAGATTCAAAAATTTTAGTAAAAAAATTCATGAATGGCTCATCCTATTTTTTAGTTTTTTTCATATTTAATATCAAGATTTAAGCTAATGAAAACTGTGCGAGCGAATTTAAGAGTAAGTCACGCTGAAAATATAACGAGCTGGCCAGTTTTTTTCCATCAGAATGGACTGACGTAACTAAAAGAGGTGAAGAGTAGAAATTCGTCGTGATTGATAAATTTGAAGACGAAATAGAAAGTTTGTCATTTCATTCCTCTGAAACGGTTCATGAACCTAAAATTTGGCCGAACCGCCTTTGAACCGGTTCAAAAACCTAAATGTTTGCCGAACCGAACCAAAACCGAACCAAAATTTCGAGCGAACCCGAACCGAACCGCGAACCGGAATTCTGAAAACTGCCTGAACCCGAACCGAACCTGAACCCTTTTTTCGGCCGGTTCGACTCCCTGGTTCTGACAAACAGTGGTGCCTGTTTCCAAACCGCATCAAAGCCCAGTTAGCAAAAACCGTCTTCAATCCGTCTTAAAGACGTCTTATAAGACAAGTAAAGTTGTCTTAAATCCGTCTTTAATCCGTCTTAAAGACGTCTCTAGTTCCGCTCAAACACGTCTTTGAAGACGTCTTATGAATCCGTCTTTAAGACGTTGTTAAGACAACTTCGAAAACCGTCTTACGAATCCGTCTTATAAGACAATTTTGAAAACCGTCTAACGAATCCGTCTTAAAGACATATGAAAGGCGTCGGTCACAATGCTCTAAATTTATACGTTACGTCTCGAGGAAGCCTAGCTTTCCAAGCTTGCTAGAAAATAGTCAACATTTTCAAAATTTGTGAAAATTTTCGTAATTTTCAAAATTTGTGAAAATTTTCGTAATTTTCAAAATTTGTGAAAATTTTCGTAATTTTCAAAAGTTGTGCAAATGTTGATAATTTTCAAACTTAATGAAAATTTTCGGAATTTTCAAAATTTATGAAAATAATGGTAATTTTTAAAATTTCGAACTGTTAAAATTTTCGTAATTTTCGAAATTTGTGAACATTTTCGAGATTTTTGCAAATTATCAATATTTAAGGACTTTAAAACGTTGGAGACGATCTTCTAGCTATCTTGGCTAAAGACGGCTTTAATACGGATTAAAGACGCTTTGTAAGTCTGGATGGAAAGACGTCTTATAAACCACTTTGGAAGACGGTATTCAAGTCGTCTTCCAAACCGTCTTGAAAGACGTCTTTGAAGACGGATTTAAGACGGATTAAAGACGCCTTGTAAGACTGGATTGAAAGACGTCTTAAAAACCACTTTGGAAGACGGATTTAAGACGGAATACAAGATGTCTTTTGAAATCGACTTAAAGGCGCATTTAAGACGGGTTTAAGACAAGCTTATGAGACGTCTTTGAAGCCGCGACCATAAGACGGATTTAAGACATCTTTAAGACGGAATGAAAAGACGTCTTACAAAAACCCATTTTAAGCCAGATCGGCAAGCCTGATATTGTTATCTGGGAGCGCATTGATGAGCGCTTGATTAGCAACGAGTCGAAACTCTGCGCAAACTAACCGCTCACCCATGCGTTCTGATGCAGTTCAGAAGCAGGCACCGCTTCTTGACAGGACTCGATACTCAAAATGGTCCTACTTTACTAAATAATCCATGCTCGGATTTCAGCTTTAACGTTGTTCAAACCGTAAGTTATCATAATTTAGATATGAATGTACCACAGCAGAAGCATTTTGAGTATCAGGTTCTAGCAAGTAGTGGTGCCTGCTTCTGCATTGCATCAAAGCGCATCCTTGAGCAGGTGATTATCAATTAGTCAAAACTCTGCGCTAAACAACCACTCACGGATGTGTTCTGGTGCAATGCAATGCAGAAGCAAGCCCTGCCACTTGTCTAAGCCTGATAGTTAAAATACTTTAGTTCTAAACAAATATTTGGTAGGTATTACTAAAAACTCATGAGTAAATCATGAATCCTTAGGTCTAATTAATTGCGATACAATTGTCGACTTCTTAAGTGGAACACTCAGGCTTAATTCACCTAAGATTCCATAGTAGAACAATGTGATTGTAACGCTCTCATCTTGTCGGACAGTTTTACTTAGGTAAATAAATACTTAAAAAAGTTGTTACCAAACTCCAACCAAACCTCCTCGTAAAATTCACTTCACGAGTGGCTCAATCAACTTGGGCAAAAGAGATGAGTCGAGTGAGATGGATGCTCTCCGATCGACCTCAGCCCACTATTTCAGTCGACACCATTTAACATTAAATGAATGCATCACACAACTTGGTGTTGGTATTGACATTTAAATAGTTCTGCTCTCCGTGACTGTCATGAAAGCATAGGTATAATTGGTCTGAAATGTAAAGGTCCACCCTTTGTTTTTTTTATCCTTTCGCTAACTTTTCTCTCTAGACCACTGCGATCACAAACATTTCAAAAGGATCAAGGAACACGCTCATCGGTTAACGAAGTTATCTACTTCAGATCACTCAACTTGAGGAGATGAAAATGAGTAAATCTGTCTCAGGAAGAGAGAGTTTGCTGAGAGAGGTCAAATTACAAAATTTTTGAATAAATCACCACAAACATACCACTTTCACTCGTCGAAATGCCAAGAAAGGCAATGAGTTACAGCATTGCGAGGCAATAACACACGCAAATACACACACTGTAGAAACTGACAAATTAAATGAAAGCTATGAAGAACTTGAGTGTTTCAATTAGTAGAAACTGAAATTAAGGCTATGATTGACAGAAAACACGCACAGTTCAAAAAGAAATTCTAATTTTAAAGTCTCTGATAGAGTTCGAAAACACGCGAAATTCAGTTTGTTGTTTTCACAAATCTCTAACCTTAAAATCTCCGAGGCGGTTACGCATGTTTACCAAAGCTTCCGAACTAGATAAAGGTAGGTACAGCTCGTTGGTAATCACAGACAAAATAAAGAAACTACCAAATTTATTCATAACGGAGACCAATCCTTATCAAAAACTTAGTGTCAATACTCAATACCTAACTCAAAAATTCAAGCATTTCAAACGGCGCACTGTGGATCCAAATCGAGTCCTAAATGGTCAAAAATACAAAGACATGAAATATCACAGGAATTATTGATTCATCAAATGATATTCTCCGATAAGTATGGGACAATCCAGGAATAAAAAACCGAGCCATATAAACCCTTTAAAATTATCTATAACACCCAGCTAAAATACTAATTTTCCAACTTTAAAAGGATCGAATTTGGACTGCCAAAGATTTGATTTCCGTCCATTGTGCGGCGGACCGAATAATATCGAAAATCCGGAATAGCGCGCGATTCGTTTTGTTCCAAGTTAAAGGATAGGGAGACTTCTTCGCGTTGCCGCTCCGCAATATATCGAACGAACGTAATGTACCGTAAAGCAAGACGCGATCATTACGCGCGGAAATCTGACAGCGCACGTTTGTGACCTAGCCAAAAATTGTCGATTTTTACGCTGGAAGTTTATGGCCAAAATCGATACAAACCCATAGCAAAAACATGCAGTACTTACTGCATGTTAAAAAAAATCCTAGATGGGCCACTGCGATGGGGGTTTTGGAGACATCACATTTTTGCCCATATGATGAGTCATGAGTTACGATTCGTAAAAGAGGTACAGTGGCAAAAGATGTGGAAATTCTCGAGGGCGATCGTCTCCATAGTCCAAGCTGAATCGATAGAGGGGTCACAAGGGGGATTTTGGAGACACCACATTTTTGCCTATATGATGAGTCATGTGTTGTAATGAGTGAAAGAGCCACAGTCGCAAAAGATATGGAGACCCTTGAGGGTGATCGACTCCATTTGCCAAGCTGAATCGATAGAGAGATCACAAGGGGGATTCTGGGGACACCACCTTTTTGTCCATATGATGAGTCATGAGTCGCAATAAGTGAAAGGGCCACAGTCGCAAAAGATATGGAAACCCTTGAGGGCGATCGACTCCATTTGCCAAGTTGAATCGATAGAGGAGTCACAAGGGGGGTTTTGGAGACATCACCTTTTTGCCTATATGATGAGTCATGAGTTGTAATGAGTGAAAGAGCCACAGTCGCAAAAGATATGGAGACCCTTGAGGGTGATCGACTCCATTTGCCAAGCTGAATCGATAGAGAGGTCACAAGGGGGATTTTGGGGACACCACCTTTTTGTCCATATGTCCATATAAATCGTTACAGGGGTCACGAGGGGGCAGTGGCGCTCTCAAGGGGGAGGGGCGCTATCGGGCTAAAAAAAAACCCCAAACCGATTTGAAATTCCCGAGCTCGTTTTCAAATAAACGCCGCACTCTGAATTTTGAGATGCGAAAAAAATTGATCAAGAATATTTGACTTTTTAACCCTCCCAAAAAAAAAACCTGGCTGCGCCCATGGACGTTGTTACTGACTTCAGAAGACAATTTGACGCTCTCACAGGACAATGTTACATGTTGAGGTAATATGAAATAAGAAAGTAGGGCGACAAGTAAGATGACCATGATTAAAGGCTCGTCACTAGTCAGGCCTCAAGATATATTCAAGTCTTACGAGCTGATCCTAATAACAAAGACTAAAGTACCCACTAAGAGCACCCGAGGTAGGCAAATATTATATGTATACAAGAGGCAGGGCTGACAGCCTGGCAATACTACAAATACAACAGACAGTTGTGTGTGTTTTTGGAGACTGGAGTAAAATTCCAAGGATGATGATGCTTGAAATCAAGACTGATGCTTCTGATTGACTTCAGGAAGCACTTCATCGGAGACGATTGACGACAAGATTGATGATTCTCATTGACTGCAGGACTTCATCGGAGACGATTGACGACAAGATTGATGACTCGCATTGACTACATAGGACTTCATCGGAGACGATTGACGCAGGGGCGTACCGGGGGGGGGGGGGGGGGGGTACCCAGGTACCCTTGCCCCGGGCGGCACTCGGTCGGGTATTAAAAAAAAAAAAAAAAAAAAAAAAAATGGTTTTACTGTGTTCCATAAAAAATACAATAACTTGGATTTTTATGGTCCCCATTAAAATCAAAAAGAAACATTTGTCAATGGTCATGTGTAGTCTATCGTAATGATTGCCACAGTTGTATAGTGTAGGCTACATAGGTCAAACGAGGCAGCAATGCGTCTGTTGCTGCATCAATATAACTCATTGTTTCTAACGTAAAATTCGGCGAAAATAACGATGCGCACATTAAAAACTTTCAAAATCTACTCATTAACTCAGAAAATACCTTCCATTTCAAACAACCCGCGCTACACTAGACACCATGTCACCGACTTATAACTACATGTAGATGGAACCATCTCGTTTATGTAAACATGAACAGAACTTACAAACATTGGAATGTTTCGTTTAGATGCGTACATTTCTTATCCGATCAAAAACCTTTCCAGATGCAAGCAGACGGCATGTCAGGTAATTAGGTCTGTCACAAAAAGCCGTTCCAATGCATCAACTCAAAGATATGATATGATGGGAACGGCAAGTCTCCTCCAAGTGGGCATCCAGCAAGGCAACTATTAATCATTTTTCAAAATCAACACTATCCATCTGCGGCGAATTTAGTGAAGGAAAAACTTTGAGCGATGTATTTCTTTATTTTTTATTTTCAAACGCAAAAACTTGCCGCCGTTCATCGCCTTAATAAAAAAAATAATAATAATTGATAGCACGTACTATCATTTTTATTTAAGGCGATGGACGGCGGCAAGTTTTTGCGTTTGAAAATAAAAAATAAAGAAATACATCGCTCAAAGTTTTTCCTTCACTAAATTCGCCGCAGATGGATAGTGTTGATTTTGAAAAATGATTAACAGTTGCCTTGCTGGATGCCAACTTGGAGGGGACTTACCGTTCCCATCATATCATATCTTTGAGTTGATGCATTGGAACGGCTTTTTGTGACAGACCTAATTACCTGACATGCCGTCTGCTTGCACCTGGAAAGGTTTTTGATGGGATATAATCTGGTTTTAGCTTGTTAGATCTCAGTTTCTTATTCCACAAATAAGCAATAGTTGTTATCCATCAGCTGACTAGCCAGCAGTTATGAATAGTTTCCGGACAACTTTCACATAGACTTTCGAGTGCTTATTTTACAATAGGGACCACAGTCTCGATTTCCCTTTCTTTTCCCTGATCCATATGCTAACCTACAATTCCCTATCCACTGACTGGCTAGTCCGTCGCTGGCCGATCCGCCGCTGGCTAGTCCCCCGCTAACGATCCACCGCTGGCTAGTCCACCGCTGGCCGATTTGCCACTGGCTAGTCCGCCGCTGGCCGATCCGCCTCTGGCTAGTCCGCCGCTGGCCGATCCACCACTGGCTAGTCCGACGCTGGCCGATCAGCCGTTGGCCGATCCGCCTCTGGCTAGTCCGGCGCTGGCTAGTCCGGCGCTGGCCGATCAGCCACTGGCTAATCCGCTGTTGGCCGATCCGCCGCTGGCTAGTCTGCCGCTGACGATCCGCCACTGGCTAACCCGCCGCTAACGATCCGCCACTGGTTAGTCCGCCGCTGGCCGATCCGCAACTGGCCGGTCCGTCGCTGGCCGGTCCGTCGCTGGCCGATCCGCCACTGGCTAGTCCGCCTCTGGCTAGTCTGCCGCCGGCCGATCAGCCACTGGCTAGTCCGTCGCTGGCCGAACCGCCACTGGCTAGTCCGCCGCTGGCCGATCCGCCATAGCTCAATGCTGTAACTTCAGGAAAATAATGTTACTGACACTGTCACTACTAGTTCTCATCAAATAAACTTATCAGTTGTAAACTCTACAAGTACAGAGCAAAGAACTTTAGTCACTATACTTGCTTATGAATAATTATACTAAAAGCACAAAGG
>VMOF01000111.1:62531494-62601494 GCA_011764245.1 Trialeurodes vaporariorum | reverse complement strand
ATTTAGGGGCCCCCCAAAGGGGCCCCAAAATCGGTGACTCCCATAAAAGAGGTCCCCCATAATCGAACACGTTTTACAGCGTTTTTCAAAATTCTGAGCCGTTCTCGATATAATCAGCCTGGCTTCTTTTCGAATTGACAGCCTGCATAATGTAGATAATAATAAAAAAGGACATGAATACCTAATGGTGTGTGAGCGTACCGAAACGTCTCGGAGGCGTTTTTATTCATGTTGGCCTAGTTCCGATTGTAATCTTTTACGTGTATTGACTTAGATGACAAAAAGAATGATCAGATTGGTCGAGCCACTTCGGGAATCTGCCGGCGAACTCTATTTACAGGGGTTGGGAGGAAAGGGAGGGGGTGCAAATGCCCATGAGTGCCATGTCACAGCTCGAAATAAAAATATTAAATTGAGACAGAGTCGCCCTCTCGCCGCGAGGTCTTGGACTTGCTGAATCCAAGCCGAGCGTCAGAAATGTCGAACCTTGCCGATAGAGGGCGCAACATGATTTGCTTACAAATGAGTTTCAGTTGGTGTAGCTTTTATATTATTAGTCCTTTTAGTCCCGTATACATATAGTCCTTTTATATTAAAGAGTCTCGCCGTACGCACAAGGACGACGTTTCCGTATGGCGAGCGCGATCGGGTCACGGTTTGCGCCATTCAAAAGAACATAGCTTTGACTTTTATTTCAATACTTTTTTATGCTCCTCAGTGCGTTGAGCGTATTTTGTAGACTCGAAAAACCAAATACCACGGTCAAAAAATTGAAAAAATAGGTTTAAAAGTATAATTGAACTTTTATAAAAATCAATCGAAATCTCTTTTAAAGAGTAATCTTTTGACGCAAAATACAAGTCAAAATATTAATTAAGCGAAAGTTATGGGACTTTAAATTTTTAACTTTGGCCCCCCCTCTTACCAGTTGACCAAAATTAAGAAACTGGACATTTTTGAACGCGTCTTGACAAGCTCTATTCACCCTGATATTATGAAGATTTTTTGGCCGTTGGCCCATTACTTATGGGAGCTGGATCAACTTCTTTTCAAGTTCCTTGAACGTCCCTCCCCCCCCCCCATCCCAACGAAAATAATACTGGATCCACCGCCTCTGACTGGTATGCTAAACGGTGTCTCCACCCTCCAAAATTGATTCTTTCGCTTGGTTGTTGTAAAATGTCTGCAATATAAAATTCCAGGTATCCGTTTTACGAAATCTATATTATGTATAAACAGACTGACACGGAATCGATTGAATATTGATCAAAATTATTTTCTCAAATGCGAAAAAAAACGTCGCGGATAGTCGATTGGTTGCGAAAACGATTTTAAATTATTTTATTTTCAGAGTGATAGTTATAGATTTACTGTGCATTAATGTGTGTCCTTTTCTACACTGATAGATTTAATTGATCAAGTACTTGCGGAAGATGACACTGATAGAGATGGTTACCTCAGTTATCCCGAATTCGTCATAGGAAGGCAAAGAGAAAAGGAGCACAAGGCCCAGACTGGAAAGTGAGAAGTGTTTTGAGTCATCCAAGGAAGATGTGTTGCGTCAGGCTGGATTCCCGGAACATCAATTCTCTCTGACCCATAATATGTGTGCGTACAATTAACGAGCATTTAAAGTATTCTTCGCATGGGCAAAAAGGCCCCTCCACCCACCACTCCATTCCACATTTCCTTTTATGCAGCGAAAAAGTTACATAGGTAGGCAACTTGTCGTGTGTACCTATTTCATCTCTCGAGTTTCCTTACCCGTTAGATTAAAGAGGAAAAGTTTCAATAACCCTTTGAGAGGTAATAACTTTTTCCACCAACCAATTTAATTATTTCCTGAGCTTCAGGGGCGCGGGCAATGGCTTGTGTTGCTTACCGTCTAGGCAGAGCTGCCGATTTGCGTAGATTTAATGGCATTTTGAAATTCACCGAAGATTCCACCGGTTGAGAAAAGATTACAGGTTTAGTTCAGTGTATGACTGTAATGCACGAAAATACTAGTGTCTTTACTAGTGTCTTTTATCTTTTCTCAACTGGGACCAAATAATGTTGGGTCCCGAGTGTAACTTACGCACGGTCACATGACCGTGCGTAAGCTCTCTGGTTGGGCAAAACCGCACGCAAGATGCACGCAATTCAATGCTCGGGACCTAAAATTATTTGGTCCCTGGTATAGAGTCGTTGATAACTTTGAAAACTTGCGGATATATTAATTAATTAATGGCGGTTTCCACCGATTGAGAAAAGATTACAGATCAGAATATTTTCGTGAATTACCATACACTGAATTGAGCTATGTAACATTTTCTCAACCGGTGGAATCGTCGGTGAATTTAAAAATGTCATTAAATCTACGCAAATCGGCAGCTCTGCGTCTAGGTTCATAGATAGATCGGTGAAATATGAACCTAGAATGGTATGAACTAATGTGGGTGGCTAGTGGCACTAACTCCTGACCTTGAAGCTCACAAAATGATGAAAAAAGGTGCGTAGTAGTACCAGCCACTGACCCTCAGAGAGACAGTGCCAGTTATTTTATGAGTACAAAAAATCTATAAATGGTTACACCTTAAACAATAATTCTATTCATCGACATACACTTTATCTTGCTCAACAGCTTGAAAGCTGGAAAGGTAACGTTACTCATGGATATTTCTTTTTTTTACTCTTTTTTTAATTTTTAATATTTGTTATGTATCTATCTTACAATTAGCACCCTATTAATTCTGTCTGCCTCCTGCGGCAGAACTGTAATGCCTAGCTGGTCGGGGCCTGTCGTAGCCAGAACTTCAATATATTGTTATCATCTTCACCATGCCCGCCTAATACTTTATCTCGCTCTTTTGTAAGAACTCTTTATTATAAGTTCTCTTCAAGAACATGCATACACCGGTCATTATAAGTGTTGAATTAGTTGGCAACACAGTTGTCGTTGATAGGTGACTTCATCCAATTCTCTCTACTTATTCTACGTCTTGGTCGAGTCGTCCTCGTTCTAAAGCAGCTGTGGCTGTACCTTTTATCTTGACTTCGCTGTACTCGCCTTCCGTTTATTCAATAAATAAATAGTTCATAATTCCATATAATTACGCAGCCTCTTCATTTCTAACATGGCAGCAGATTTCGTGGTTCCTGATTTCTCGGTTCTCCTTTTAGTAACTTAAAATAAACTATGGTGCGCTTATCAAACACGTGTGGCTGTCTTACGAAAGGACACCGCGCTTTGCTTATGGGAACTGGCTCCCAGTCAAATTTTTTTAAATTGAAATATGTGTCGTAAAAGTGTCTCCTGAGAAAAAGCTCTCACGGGCGGAAAAAAAATAATGACAGGATTTCAAGATATTCGCGTCTAAAGTTGGGGACTATTTGCCCTCCGCTTCGTATTCTCGTACGTAGCAGGCCGCTTAACTACCACGCCAACTGGAAACCTTCTCGGTCGAATCGCCCGACTCAGCGCGCATTGATAGAACTACTTCCTTTTGCTGTCCCTCCCAACTGCTTATTTGTTTACCCCACACCCACTCGGATATAAATCGGAACTACATTTACAATGAGGGAGAGAGAGGGAGAGAGAGGGAGAGAGCAGATAGTTCGCAGAGAAAAAGAAAATGTTGATGTAGGTAAGTAATCAGTTGAGGGAGTGGTCAAGGCAGAGCAGTGGGTGTGCGGTAAACAAATAAGCAGTTGGGAGGGACTGCAAAAGGAAGTAGTTCTATCAATGCGCGCTGAGTCGGGCGATTCGACCGAGAAGGTTTCCAGTTGGCGTAGTAGTTAAGCGGCCTGCTACAAACGAGAATACGAAGCGGAGAGCAAATAGTCCCCAACTTTAGACGCGAATATCTCGAAATCCTGTCATTATTTTTTTTCCGCCCGTGAGAGCTTTTTCTCAGGAGACACTTTTACGACACATATTTCAATTTAAAAAAAATTGACTGGGAGCCAGTTCCCATAAGCAAAGCGCGGTGTCCTTTGCCGGAAACAAATTAATCACCGTCCTTTTTTTTCTCGTCAATTTAAATTAAGTGCTCACGATGAAACTCACGCGAGTAAATACACAAGTTTTTTGTGTCATACCAAGAGTGTAATATCTGACTACTCTAGCAAGTTTTTCTGGCCGAGAAAAATTCTAGCAAGTGAATGCAAGAGGTCGAAGAATCCAAATGAAGAGGATTATTATGTATATTGTATGCGATGGATCTGTCGATGCTGTCCTTTTTTCAATGATGTGTGGAGTCTTTCCTTTTTTCTGGTTTGCGGTTCAATGCGTTAAATCAAGTCTGGCCTGTTACGTAAGCAGCATGGAGTCTGAACCAAGTATGGGCTTATCAAAGTGAAAATCCTAATAAGTATCTATCTTTCGCTATCCAAACCCGATGCAACGTTCATGATGGAAAATTAAGAAGTCCTCAGTGCTACGCTCCTTTTATCAATGGGATTGGTCTCGCCTCTACGAGTGAACGTTATTTAGGATCAAGAAATGTACGAAGCAGGTGATATCCTTTTTCTAAATGTAAGTTGCTATAATTCTTTTAACCTCATTGTGCTTCACTGGGCATTTTAAAGTTTATCAGCTCTAGTGGATGATCAACTTGAGTCAACTTAAAGTTCCTGCACCTCCTTCGACTGGGCACCAAGCAAGCAAAGTTTTTATCCTCCTTTTTTTTTTTTTTTTTTTTTTTTTTTTTTTTTTTTTTTTTTAAATTAAGTCAGAAATATGGAAGCACGAAATGATGTACACATTCCAGTATTTGAAGGCAAAGATTATGCTGGTTGGAAATTTCGGATAATGTTGTTTTTAAAATTGAAGAAGTGTGACCAGGCAGTTACAAATGATGCGAAACCAAATGACATACAAGAAGCTGCTTGGGAAGAAATGGATCATAAAGCTCAAAATTACATTGTCAGTGCTATTTCCTCGTCTCAGTTGCAATTAATAATGAACGAAACTTCAGCGTTTTCTATGATGAAAAAATACTTGATTCAAAATGGGGGTTTTTCTCCCCCCACCGATTTTCCTGAAACTTTGTATTTTGATAGGACTTGATATAAGTAGTCGTTTTTTCAGAGAAAGCTTTTCTAAAAATGATTAGGGGGAGTTACAGTGTTGCAAAGTTGCACCTTTCAAAAATTCATAACTTTTGCGTAAATCATCCGATTGAAACGTACTTTTCACCAAAATATGCGGATTGTAAAGCACTTTCATGCCATTTAAACAGAATTCAATTTCAATAATTCTTGACTTAGTTATTGTCATTTTTGTGATTTTTAAGCCACTCAAAATATACTTAAAGTGAAATAAAAAACAATTGTATTTTTTTATTTTGACCGGGTTGAAATATGTTATTTCTCTTTAAATTCTGCGTAAAATGAGCTCAAGCAGAATGCGAGGCGGTTTTTTGTTCCGGAGTTATGCATTTTTTAGTAAGCGAAAAACGAGTTTTCTAGGGTACCCATGAGCGTTCGATAGAGAGGCTCAAGTCAAATAAATGGAAACGGTATTTTTTGATTTTGATCAAATTGAAATATGTTATTCCAACTTAAATTCTGCGTAAAATGAGCCCAAGCAGAATGTGAGGCGATTTTTTGTTGCGGAGCTATGCGCGTTTTAGTAAGCGAAAGTCGAGTGGTTGAGGCTACCCGGGCTACCCACCCACGTCTTTGAGCCTCTCCATAGAACGCTCGACTTTCGCTTACTAAAACGCGCATAGCTCCGCAACAAAAAATCGCCCCACATTCTGCTTGGGAAAAAAAAGACTACTCGTATCAAGTACTATCAAAATACAAAGTTTCAGGAAAATCGGTGGGGGGAAGAAAAACCCCCATTTTGAATCAAGCTCTTTGATCAGTTATACAGGGTGTAACAGATGTATCCCCCCCCCCCTGTTTAACTTTTGAACGAGTTGAGATAAATTGTTGCAGTTTGGACCATTCTTCATAATTTTAGATGAACTTCATTTTTTTGGGGGTCAAAACCCCCCACCCCCCCTAGGGGGCAATCATCTGAGAATCGTTAATTCGAGTCTAAATTTTCCGAATCAATAGTACTAACATCTTTACGGGTGGTTCGCTTTCTCAAACATACCTTCTCGATGTGACCTTTCTTCTTACAAAATTTACAGAAAAGATTCCTAGCTCGGCAGTCTTTAGATGCATGATTTTTCAAGCCACAATGGAGGCATGTGTCTTGTAACCCGACGTCTTTGAAGTTAATTTTAGATTGATAGGAATGGTTATCACTTTTGAAATTAGAATTTCTATATGGTGAATACTTACTTCTGCTACGGTTATAGTTGTTAAATCTTGATTAACTTCGATGATTTCGATGTGTTGATTGTCTTTGAGGGTTGCGATTGCGACTTCTGTATCTGTAATCCTCCGATACTCTGTTCACCTGAGCGGAAGAAGGTTTCTCAGCAAGGGCAAGACTATCCATGTTGGCTGCTTTCATTGCAAGTGCACTTTGTAGAACTTCTGCAAAACTAGTTGAATCTTTGAGTATAAAAGTAGTTGTTGAAGGATATTTGAGTCCTGTAATCCTCGTATAAACTGCGTTTTCAAAAATAACTCATCAACAGACTTACCACAATCACATTTAAAACAACAATCTGTAGTTAGACTGCGTAAATTGTGAACAAAATTCGCAATGGAATCACTAGATTATTGATTGATCGATAAGAATTTATGTCGAGCGACGTTTGTGTCGATCTTACGAGAAAGTTGATCTTTGAGGTGCTTTGAGATTTCATCGAAAGTTAAAGTTGACACTTCTTTGGGGGCAGCAGCTAATTTAATTATATTATAGTGATCTGCACCTATACTAGAGAGAAGAACACACGTTGCGGTTTTGTCAGTCTTTTTGATGTTTTTGAGATTGAGGTGATTTTCGAATCTTTCGAGGTACTGCGAGATGAATTCTTTTTCTTTGTCAAAGGAATCAAAATTCGAAACGTAATTTACAACCGGTGAATTCGTTTCTCCTGATTTATTGATGAGGGCAGTTTGAAGCATTTTAAAACATTCTTGTTGGGTTTTGAGGAACATTTGAAATTGAGTTGCATCCATCTTGAGGTTATGTCGAGGGGAGGAATGAATTTCGAATTTCAAAGAAAGAATGAGTTTAGGTCTTGAACAAAATGGATAATCGCTTGAGGTTGAGGTTACATTTGAGAAGAGATCGAGATTATACTTATACGTTTACTGGAACGGAATTTTCATTTTCTTGAAACATGTGCCGTGTGCCACGGGCATGTGAGTCGTGTGTCAAGTCGTCATGTAAGATTGATTCATGGTTGAAACTGGATAAATAATAATAATGATAAAACTGAGGCTAAAATTGACTAGAATAGTTGATCCGCGGGGATGAATTAACAACGCGATCACATTTTACGATTTTAAATCCTCATCGCCACTTTTATGTCTTGAAATTAGGGAGAAGGACAAAGGGAAAATGATCTTTAGCCATTTTTAGAGTGAACGATGTGGACTAGCCGAAAACGTTTATTCAGAAAAGACAAAGGTCCCAATTCAGGGCTGACGACCTATACAGAGCTAAACACCCCGTGAATACACTCTATAGTTGTTGCCAACATAAACAACGGTCAACAAACACAACACTTTTAATGACTTTATTGTTGACTTAGGTTTTTCTCGTTGTAAATCAGATTACTGCCTGTATTTTCAAATTGTAAATAATCAAATTCTGTTCCTCCTAATTTATGCGGATGATCTTCTACTTTTCTGCCGTAGTATTTCTTCTATCGAATCAATCAAAATACAATTAATGTCACGTTTCAAAATGTCCGACTTAGGTTTTCTTAAAAAGTACTTAGGAATTTCTATTGAATCTGATTATGGTAACAAAAATTTTCAGTTAAGTCAAAGAAGCTATATAGAGACTCTAGCTAAGCGTTTCAATGTTGTAAACTCAAATTTACACCAAACTCCCATGGAGGCCAATCTAAAAATTTTACCGCCCTCTGAAGCATCGTTTGACATTACTAGTTTTCGCAGTCTTATCGGTGGACTTCTTTATATTTCAATAAACACTCGTCCTGAAATTTTTTACAGTGTCAACTACCTAAGTAGATTTCAGAACTACTGCAACAAAACTATTATGCCCTTCGCATTTTGAAATATTTATACAAAACCATTGATCTTAAATTGAATTATTCTGGTACTAATTTTTCAAATGAACCTTTTTCCTGCTATGTAGATACCAGTTGGGCAAGTGACCCACAAGATGCAAAATCAACGTCTGGTTATGTAGTATATCTGTATGGTAACCCTATTTTTTGGAAATCCAAAAAACAATCAATAGTTGCAAAAAGCTCTACGGAATCTGAATACATTGCTCTGTCAGACCTTATTACTGAATTAAAATTTCTGGTAGCCCTGTCAACAGAAATTAAACTTCCAACTAAATTTCCTAGTAAAATTTTGAAGATAATAATGGAGCAGTGATTATCGCTAACTATGGAAATCTTACGAAATACTTAAAGATCAAAATTTATTGAAGTTCAATTTCACTTTGTTCATGAAAATATATCGTCAGGCGTTGTTGATATCATTAAAATTCCTACGCAATCAAACGTTGCGGATATTTTTACAAAACCCTTGCTCGAATTTTGTTTGAAAAATTCCGTGCGCTGTTAAACCTACATTAATCCCTTTTTTCGTCTGTAATTTTTTCTTCTAGTCCTCTTTGTCTAGTTTATCTTAAAACCTTAAAAAATTAAGGAGGCGTAGTGAAGGATTAATGTAATTTTAAAAGAAAGAAATGCAAATATTTGTTCCTTTCTATTCCAAAAAATGTATATGGATTGCTAATAATAACCATTTTAGTCTAACCGGAGTCATGAGCCGTGTTACTCTAGCTTAGTTAACATACATGCATGAAATACAGGTAGACGTACCTTGTTTTAGAAAACCATTGTAGTAAAATGTTTTTTCATTCTGATTTATAGGGCCCTAACTCTCTAAGTTGATAAAAAAAAATAAGTGCGAAGGGATCATTTAATTTAAACTTAAGTCTCTTCCTGTTTTTCTTATTTCATAGGAGTTCTTTTTTCAAGAAACCTAATAGCTAAGTCGAATGTTTGTTCTTTGTTTCTTTTATAAATGTGTCGATTAATTAATTATTACTCAGAGAGTGATACTTTATGTAGCGCAAAGTTTTTTCAAGTATTATCTACCTTTTGAAGACCAAATTTTTTGTTGTTGTTAAATTGTAGCGCAAAGTTTTTTATTAAGTATTATCTACCTTTTTGAAGCTCAAATTTTTGTTGTTGTTAAATTAACATTACTCAATTTGTGTTTCATTTGTTGAGTTCTTGTAAGTCTTTTGAATTCTATAAATCTTCTTTTTTTTTGTAAAAATTTATAAAATTCAAGGAGGCGTGTTTCATTAGTTGGCAACACTGTTGTCGTTGATAGGTGACTTCATCCGATTCTCTCTGCTTATTCTATGTCTTGGTCGAGTCGTCCTCGTTCTAAAGCAGCTATGGCTGTACCTTTTATCTTGACTTCGCTCTACTCGCCTTCCGTTTTTAAACAATGATTTATTCAATAAATAAATAGTTAATAATTCCATATAATTACGCAGCCTTTTCATTTCTAACAATAAGCAGTAATGGCATCATGAACTAAGAACGCCTGAAAGGTGCATCTAACAACGGAACCTGGTCTTTTCTTATGAAGTTACAACTTATCAAGAGCAATCTATGGAAGTATGTTAAAATGCTGCTCATTTAGGCTCAACATTTTGCCCCCCCCCCTTTGGCAATTTTTCAGCTGGCCCCTTATTTCCTCCGTTCTTTGGCTTGAATTTCCATCTTATTGATGAAGAGGGGGGAAGCTAAAGGCAGAGGCGGACTGGCCCACCGGGGATCCACAGATGTTATGTCCAAAACCGTAATGTCCAAACGGCAATGTCCAAAATTATACGTCCAAAGCTTGAATGTCCAAAATAAAATGTCCATATCTTTAATGTCCAAATAAACGGATGTCAAGTTTGATTAACAATATGTCCAAACACGTTGCGTCGAATTTGTAATGTCCAAGGAATTAAAATATCTATAATATTTACCTGCATAAATTAAAACAATGAAGCTATGGATTTTCTTTCGCGGGTGGTACTTTCAGCTTCAACCTGTAACTAATGGCACGAAGATATCTCTCAACTGTACCTGCTTCCTTATAATTTTGAATTGTAGGTTAGGAATAATCAAAAATAAGAAAAAAAAAAACTGTGCATGATAATACTGCTGCTTTTGTCATGACAACTAGTTCATAAAGTATCTTTTACATATAAAAGATGACTCCGCTTGGTGGATTTGCATTTAATTAAAAGAATACCTACAGTCCTACACGTCGATACGGAGTGGATCAATTTAAAGGAGAAAAAATGAAGTGAAGCGAATACGAGTAAAGAAAAGAATATTTCTGGACATTGGACATTACTTTGCTCACATTCATAGGTTTTGGACTTTTCTATTTGGATCTGTCTATAATTGGACATTATAGTCTTATGGACGCAAGCGCATTGGACATTAAAATGATTTGGACAAAATATAAATTTGGACGAAAAAGTTTTGGACATTCATGTTTTGGACTTATCATCTGGGAACCCCACCGGGACACCGGGAAATTTTCCGGTGGGCCGCGGCCCTTTAGGGCCGGTTGGATCGTGAGAGGGAAAAAAAGAAGAAAAAAAGAGGGAAAAAAGGAAGAAAGGAAGGAAGAAAAAAAGGAAGAAAGGAAGAAAAAAGGAAAAAAAGAAGAGAGAGAGGAAGAAAAAAGAAGGAAAAAACGAGAGAAAAAGATAAAAGTGAGGCCGGGCATGTATTTGTGTTTGGTAAATTTGGGCTGCGGGCCGGTCATTCGATTTTTTAGGGCCGGGCCGGGCCGATGATTCGATTATTTAGGGCCGGACCGGGCCGATCATTCATTCGATTTTTTAGGGCCGGGCCAGGCCTATCATTCGATAAAACCAAAAAAATAAAAAACAAAAAACAAAAACTAAAAAACTGATAATGCGAGCTTTTCTATCGTCACTAAGATAAAATGGCAGTCTCAACCCTACAAAAACGCAGAGAGTCAGCGATCATACAGGCGGTGTACCAGACCACCCGGATCAGGCATTTTTCTCGAAAACTACTGAACCAAATGATTTGAAACATATAAGTCAGATAGGGAAACAACCCCAAATTTTTCATTTTCGATATTTTCAAAAGCCCTCGACAGCCCCTTGGGGCCCATTGTGGGGGGGGGGGGGGTTCAAACACATTTTTCAAGTTTTCTAGTAAAAGTCTCCAATAATGATATAAAAATTAGTTTAGATTCTTCAAGTAGAGGCGACTGCCGACATTTTTTCTCCCATAAACTCTTTCCAAAAACCCCCAATATTTGAGCTATAGGAAAAATTTGGAAATATTTTGAATAGGCCCTTGTGACCACCCTGTTGTGAAATTCTCAAAAATATTGACGGATTCTGAAAGAATAGATCAAGACCTTTCGATTGATGTGCCACATGGAACCTTTAACTGAAAAAATAAGGTGTTTTTGCCAAATTAAAATTTTGGGGCTTAAATGGCAGAATTGGCTCGATTCCATGGTTCTTGCTATTTAAGCCCCAAAATTTTGATTTGGCGAAAAACACCTTATTTTTTCACTTAACCCTTCATCGCGCAGCGTTCCTCCTGTGGAACAATTACTTTATTACCCACTAGCAGCCAGTATAATCTAAAGGACGTGGCACAATCCTTATGGGAAATGGCCTACGGTCAAACTTAATAAATGTGGCATCATTTTTTTCGTCTCGTCGTCCTGATCAAAAAGTCTCACGGGCCCAAAAAATTATCATCGCCCGTTTTCGAGATAATCGAGCTTAAAGTTTGGGCAAATCTCGGCACTCAGGGACGAATTCGCTCGGCAATTGAGCGTACTATCAGTCAATTAAAGATTGGGACTAAACTATTTGGGCTCGGACACTCGGCGCTTGAGGAATTAGCGATAAGGGGAGAAACTCTCGGAAATTCGCAGCAGTGTTGCCAGCTTGTGCTAACGGTGAACGATAAGGGTGGGGTAGCGAGGGGAGTGGAATATAAACCGCACGGCCTTCACTTCACTCATAACAGATATGAGCGAGCAGATAAGCGTGCCTCGTCGAGAGCGGCTATATCCGTCTCCGATCTGCGCCGTCTCTTTTCCGACCAGTGCAGTTTCACCTAAAAGCTGGCCATCGTGTCCAAACGACACTGTCCCACTGTCGTCAACCCCTCCTCCCCCTCCCCTACTCCTTCCACGCTGCTTCAACTCTCATTGTCAGTTCAACTCATTATTTCTTCTTTTCATTCAATAGACTTTCAGTGACTCGTTACTCGTTTGTTGTAAAAATTGGTTTTCAGCGATGATGGCCCCCCTCCTCCACAATACAAATATCATTGAGTCAGTGTCGACAATTTTTGGGACAAATCCTCCCTTAAGACTATAGAAAGACTTTTTTGGGTTGCGCTTCCGTCGATAATGATATTGCGTGGATCCAGGAGGCACGAGGGCATGTGCTTCCCCCCTTCCCCATTCTCAAAAAGCGTTAAAAATTGCCCTTTTCCATCGTATAATGATCTTGTAATGCTTTTTGGACGCTAAAAATTGTCATGTCTAAAACGTGCCCCCCCCCCTCGCCCTTTAGAAAAATTATGTGGATCTTTCATTAGGCTGATGACTGTTGACACATTATGATCTGTTGCCCAGAAAACTTTTTTAATTATCAGAGACGTTCAAAGTATCATTCAAAATTTAATTTGGAGCAGCAATTGTGGCGGATCCAGAAGATTTCCTGGGGGAGGGAGGAGATCACCCCTCTAGATTTTGAAATTTGTAGTGTCTTTGAAAGAATATTTTGGCAATTTTCTATCAAGTAAGGGCGACTTTTAAGGGTTTCCGGGGCAGACACGCTCGCCGCCACCCATCTCCCCTCTCGTTGGTTCCCTTCTAGTACCCCCCCCCCCCGACATCACACGGAAAAAAATACTATCATAGCGACAAAATACTGGACTTTGATCATCGTTTTGGGACTCGTTAAAAAACACCAGGTCAAGAAACCCAGGATTACAGCGAAACTTACGGGTTTAAAGTTATATCTCAGTAGAACGCAAAAAACTGCGCTTGATCGGTGGATCGACTCGTTGCTCGTTGGCATGGTTAGTGTTCCATTCTGTTTTGATGGAACACTCGAACCGTATTGGCTAACCGCAATAAAAGACGGGAGTGTTCCGTTGTTCCGATTATAAAATTCCGGTTTGTTCCGATTAAAAAATTAGCCTCACCAGTACTACCAAATATAACTTTTTACTCTTCAAGGGTTTAGCTTTTGATCCCTTTTTTTTCATACTTCAAGTGCAGTTGATCATCTGGACCGAAGGCACATTAACAATGAGATAAAATTTCTGCGAAGGGATAGCAATAAATTGTCACGTTTTGAAGCATGGATGGGAAGTGATTTCAGCGGAAAAGAAAGTTTATCCATTTTTTTTCTTTTGCTTTGATCCATTGGTTTCAAAGCTCATTTGAGTTTTTAAGTTTAAGTCAAGCGCTTACATTTAATATCAAAAACTCCTCTAATACATGTTACCGAAGGACATTTTGAGTCATAAATGATAAAAACAAACGTAATTAACAGGCAGGTGGACTATGGAGTAGAAATTAGCATTGCCTTTCGTAAAACTTTTACTCAAATTTTTCATGGAGAATATTTTTTTAATTTTTAAGGTTGAAGTTTTATCAGGACATAATTTTTTCCCGTCTCAAATTCATGACCCAGTTTAGTTTTCTCCTTTGATTTTAACTGTCAATTGTTGACAGGAAAGTCTCGTCTTCTACCTTACTAAATCGTATTCGCCCCTCTAACAAAGCATTTCTTTCTCCTACTTGCATAAATATTCACCAGAACCCATTAATCAACTTTAGGGAGGGGGGAGGGGTTTAAAGCAGAGGTGGGCACGGTAAATGGTAATCGCTTCCTCACATCTGGGTTGATTTTCAAACCTCTTAGATATGGGTTGGGGGGGGGAGTTTTTAGGGTTGCTGAATTCAAAGGAACTAATCGTGTTTTGATGAATTACATTGATTGTACATTGAATTTCATCATAAGTTCAATAAAATCGGAACACCTGATTAAGGCTGAAATCCACCTCGATTACTTTTGAAAAAGATCGATGAAAGAAATCGATAAGCCCAGTTTGTCAAAGATTATAGATCATAACATAATGCCACCCGAGACAAGACCCCCTCCCTCAAAAGCTGCCTCTGAAAGTATAAGCTTTATTATTAGTCTCAAATGAGTTAAATCATTTAAAAGAGGAAAGGTTTCGGCGCTTACGACGACAATCATTGGCGAATACAGGGGGAAAGGGGGGGGGGGGGTGACCCCCCTCCCCTCCGTTCAGCCAAAAAAGGGGGAAAGAGGGAGAAGGGAGGGAAAGGGAAGAGAAAGGAAAAAGGGGTCTACGGGGGCGTAATTCCCCAGATCGCCCCCCCCCCCGTTCGCGAGGGCTAGATGTGTTACTTTACAATAATTAATTGCAATCGATATACCACCCATCTTTCATTACCTTCAGAAGAAATGAGAATCTGCATTATTCAAGATCATGGAAGTCCAAAGAGAGCCCGTGAAACACCTCCCCCCCCCACACCACTCCTTGGCATATAAAAAATTGAGAGTAAATCGAATAAAGAGAAAATTAGAGTCCCTGAATATGAGGCAGAGCTGCCGTTTTGCGTATAATTAATGAAAATTTTCAATTCACCGATGATTCCACCAGTTGAAAAAAGATTACACAGTTCAGTGCAGTGTATGACTGCACTGCACAAAAATACTTCGATCCGTAATATTTTTTCAATCGGTGGAAACGCCGTAAATTAATTAAAATATCCGCAAGTTTTTTAAAGTCATCGACGACCCCACCGGTCAAGGAAAGATTACAGATGCGAATACGAATATATTCGTGCATTACCATCTCATACACTAAACTGAACTGTGTAATCTTTTTTCAACGGGTGGAATCATCGGTGAATTGAAAAATAAATTAACTATGCGCAAAACGGCAGCTCTGGTATGAGGGACTCTACAGAAAATCAGAGTCCCTATATGTAGAGAGTCAAGACAAGTGAAATCATGGGCGCCGCCATTGGATGCGATTTTGCACATTTGTTTACATTCTGAGGCCGTTGTTGTGTTTTGCTCCACTGCAAAGATTACAGTTCCGCTAAGTTTGTAACGATGTAATCTTTCCCTCCTTTTGTTGATCAACATGTATTAACGCTTTTAATGATTTTTTTGAGATTTATAGACATTCTTATTGACATTCATTATTAAAATTAACAGATTCATCGCAAATTAACTCTTATCTGTAAAATACCGTTGGTAAACAGAACAAAAGTGCAAAATCGCATCCAATGGCGGTGTCCGTAGAGCCTAAAATTCATCGACCAATCAGAAGTTGACTACCTTCTTGTCTCATGGGTGGATCCAGAGGGGGGGCCACGGCGGCATGCCCCCCCCCCTTGGACCCCAAAAAAAAGCAGTTAGAGGAAGAGAAAGAGAGGGAAAAGCAAAACAAAAAGAGAAGAGAAAAACAAAAGCCTTTAAGTAACCGTGGGTATATTATACTAGGTTTTGAGGGGGGGGAGAATAGGGTCTTAATTTCATTCACTAGACATCCATTTTCTACGAAAATGCAAAAAATATAGGTAGCTGGCATTCCAAAATTTGAATGAAAAGTGAGAGCCGGGAGCAAACCTAGTGAGGAGGAAGGAAAAGTTTACTCGAGCTCATAAGAACAAGATAATTGGGGGGAGTTGGAGGGGGGGGGGGGGTTGCTGATTAAATAGTTTTGTGTTGATAGAGAGGTCAATGATGTAAAATATCAGCCGTTCCAAACTTTTACCCTTGACCCCCTTTTACTAACAAAAATTGAAATGAGGTAGTATAAAAATGATGAGTGAACCGTTAAAAGATGCCTCAAATTGGCTTTAGAGAAGCTAAAATTTTCAAAATTTTATAAGGGAGGGCCCCCCCCCCCCCTTCACGTTACAAAAACGGCCCATCCTTTGAGACTTTTCTGGATCCGCCCCTGTCTTGTCTTAATTCTCTACATAAGGGACTTAAAGAAAATCAGCTGGAAAGTGCATTTAAATCCCCCCTCCCGCCAGCGAGAAATTTTTTCTACAGACGGCCAGACGCCTAAATCCAAGATTTTTACAATATGCTCTTATTCGGGAAGCGCTGCATTCATTCTTAGGCAAATGGTGAAAGAAACATGGTCCGGAGGAAAACGTTTGAAATGTGAAGTGTCGAACGAAAAGTGGCATGAGTGATAAAATGAGACAGGGCCAATAGGAAGGGGGAAGAAGGTAGCGGAGAGAGAACCGACCACCGAATCTCGATGAACTGATTTTGAAAGAATAAGATTTTAGTGAATGGACGCTACTGCGGGCGGCGCACTGTGTGTTATTTCACTAAAAAGTTGGACATAGGCCTGTCCACCCTTCCAAACCAGGAAAAACATGACATGAAAGGGGTTTCCTAGGGTAATTTTTTACGAGGAATTCAAAAACGGCTCCAGATTTTTATTTAGATGCTTGGTTTAACAGCAAAAACCAATTTAAGATGGCCGCCAACATGGCAGCCATCTTGGATTTGAAAATTTTGAAAAACTATTGCCATAAATGAACTAAGCGACCCAAAAAACCCCCTATTACCAAGTTTCAATGAATTACATGAATTATTGGTCGAGCAACTAATGTTTTCGGAAAATTAAAAGTCGGCAAAACCAATTTGACACAATTTGAAACTTTGAGCGGTCATAACTCTAAAACTTAAAGTTTCCTAGTATCGCGGTTTGCGCTATCTGAAAGCTTATAAAATTTGCTCCTTTTTTTTAAAGTATTTCTTTGAGATATCTATAGTGCACACATTTTTTAAACTCATAAACCCGTTTTTGGAAATTTCAAAAATCAAAAAAATGGCGAAACCCGTCTCAGAACTTTTTTTATGGAACAAAGTACTACATCAATGATAAGATCTTTGAAAGACGCATCTTTTGGTGCAAAGTTGAAGTCAATAACTCTTTTCGTTCAAAAGTTATAGAGCATTGAAGGTTTTGACTTTGACCCCCTGCCGCCCTCTACTTCCAGTTGACCAAATTAAAAAAGTGTCCATTTTCTGATGTCTCAAACATAGTTCTATCATTCCGGAAAGTTTTATCCATTTCTATGAATACTACACTCCGTAATTCCTTATGGTAGCTGAATGGGCTCTCCTTCACGGGTATGAAAACATGATGATATTTTGGAGGTCAAATGTGTTTTTCTCGAGAACTTGCAAAAACTTGCAAAAAGTGTTGCTTTTCCCTTATTCCCTGGGGTATTGTCGACAAGATTTCAGCATTAAATCCGTGGGATCTAGCGAGCAAAAAATTTGCGGCTCTTCTCAAATAAAAAAATTCGTCGTTTTAAACCCTATTTTTAAAAAATACATTAAAATATAATAAATATTCCAAAAAAAATAAATCTCACATTGATTTCATCGAAAAAAGTGTGGTGAATCCGGCTATGAAGTCAGTTTTTAAGTCGAGCAACTTCCTGACACTCGGCAAGCTTTCTAATATCGCGCTTTATTACAGGTAAAAATAGCATTTAACCTCAAGTGGTGCAAAACAAGCGTTTGGCAACCCTGTAATTGACCAGAATTTAAAAAAAAAACCTTTTAACCCTCCTAAAACATCCCTAGGATATGAATTCTGGCCATAGAAAGCTACAAATTCATTCTTCAATTTTGGGCCCTATGTCCAACTTTCCGGTGAAATAACACACAGTGCGGCGCACTGTGAATCGAACGCGTGAGCTAGCTAGACAAAACCCATAACTTTTGAACGAATGCAGATAAAGTAACGAAACTTTCAGGATATTACCTTCATTGTATGCTCTATCGATCCACTAAAAAGAATAAAGAAAAAAAAAAATCCTTCGAAGGTGTGAAAGGGGGGGGAAGGGGGGCCACAATTTAAAAAAAACAAAAATCGGTCGACAAACCCCATCTTGTGATATATCGATCAAAAAGACATAAGAAACTGAGCATTTTGGCGCAATTCGGGGATCGATGTCGTTTTTTTGTTTTCGAGATATCGAATATTTAAAAATGCAATTTTCACGCATCTTCAAAATTCGATATCTCGAAGACAAAAAACGATATTGAACCCCCAATTGCGCCAAAATGCTCAGTTTGTTATGTCTTTTCGATCGGTGTATCATTTGATAGGGGTCGAGGCTCGGAATTTTTGAGATATCCACCCTGAAAGGACATTTTTTTAACTAATTTTTGGGGGGCTCTAAAACCAAATTTTGACTAAACTAATGTCAAAACCGTATTTTTTTCTGGAAAGGACTTGCTTTTTAGAGTATTTTTGACTCCTAGTTTTTTAAATTCCGACTTTAGAAATGGGAGTTCTGATTTTTTGAAAATGGGTCGAAATCGAACTTTGACTATCGGTTTATCGAAGAAGAAAAACGATATCGACCTCCGGTTTGCACCAAAAGTCTTAGAATTTTATGCCCTTTAAAATGAGGTATCACAAGATAGGGGTTGATGTTTGACATTTTTTAGATAGCCTCTCTGGGGGTTAGAATTTTACGCCCTTCAAACAATGTATCACAAGATTGGGGTTGCTGTATGAAATTTTTGAGATAGCTTCCCTGAGGACCTCCCAGAGGGCGGGGGGGGGGGGGAGATTGACTCCAAACAAGAAAATTCATCTAAAGTGATGAAGAATGGTCTGAACCGCAACTCTTCATCTCAATTAGCAAGAAAAATCCAGGCAAGAAAACCAGGGGGGGCATAAAAAAACACCCTGTCGATTAATAAACGGCCAGAGTGTCGTTAAACGCGTTCAAATACGAATAGGGTTCTCGGGTTCGAATCTTAGCTCAAGCTCTGCTATTTTACCCTCGTTTTTTATAGGTTTCTTCGATTCTTCAATTTCCTGGTTCAAACCTCCCACGGAAAAATCAAAAATTCTTAACGATGGAGCGTTGTGGAGCGTTTGAACAAAAGATATGTTAAACTGCATTAAATTTGCAATATTTTAAGGCCAAGTTGAGAGCGGGTACACGCGTGGGTAGAGAAAATTAGAACTCTATCAAAGTTGAAAAATGTGAAAATTGGCTAAAATTTAAGGGAATTTTTTAGGATACATTAAAGGATCTACAATTCGATTTTGATGCAAGAACGTCTTTCTACAATGGTGAAAGAGAGCCAACAAAAATTCTTGGACCAAACTCTCGACGCACAGTGGTACTGCTAGGTAAAATGTCGGGAATTCCTGCAATTCCTCTATTTTTGGGTTTAAACCTCCCTCAGAAAAAGCGAAAATTTTTACTGACGCATTGTTGAGCATTGTTTGGGCGAAACATATGTTAAACTACAATAAATTTGCTAACTTTTAAGGCCAAAACGAGAGCGGGTACACGTGGGTACACTAAAGTAAAACTCTATCAAAGTTAGAAAAGCATAAAAATTGGCCAACATTTGAGAGAATGATAATTTTTTTGAATACATTAAAGGTCTTAAATTCAAGTTCAATGCAAGAAATCTGTTTCATAATGATGGAAGAGAGCAAAAAAATTTTACCGATAAAAATTAGTGACGCACAGTGGTACGGCGAATTAATAAGTCAGACGAGATCAATCAACAGAAAAACAAGATTTTTTACCTGCAAAATGAACTTTGAACCTATATCTTAGGCACCATAGTCAGGTTTTGAGCCAAACGGGCATTGATTAGGGCTTATCCAGACATCCGTTAACAAGAAAATCAAGCCCAAAAGTGGCTTTCTTGACTTGAGTTTTGTCCAGCTAGAATACACACGTCGATTCACAGTGCGGCGCGGCGGAGAATTGGCTCCTCATGCGAGAAGGTTTGCGGTGCGTTATCTCCCCTGTAACTGTTCAGTTATAGCCCACCTCAATTGATTCGGCTTTTTCGCACATTTATTTGGGAATGGCAACACCGCTCTAGATTCTGAGCAAATCGAGTCAGATAAGCGGGCGGGCGCATTTCGAGCCGCATATTTTAGTCCCAATCTTTAATTGACTGATAGTACGTCCTACCCTGGAAGCGGCTTACCGCAAACTGGCAATGGCTGCCGCTCCTTTTGCTCACACTCCGTCCGGAGGTGATGCCCCTTTTTCTCCCACTCCAAACGCTTCAACACGCTCTCCGGACAGAGTGTGAGTAAAAGGGGCGGCAGCCATCGCCAGTTTGCGGTAAGCCGCTTCCAGGGTAAGACGCACGCTCAATTACCGAGCGAATTCGTCCCTGAGTGCCGAGATTTGCTCAAACTTTAAGCTCGATTATCTCGAAAACGGGCGATGATAATTTTTTGGGCCCGTGAGACTTTTTGATCAGGACGACGAGACGAAAAAAATGATGCCACATTTATTAAGTTTGACCGTAGGCCATTTCCCATAAGGATTGTGCCACGTCCTTTGACGTTGCTGCGCGCGTTGGGTCACTTACGGCACATATGAAAGGATTGAAAAATAGTTCACAGTCCCGAAAACAGAGAGCGCTACGAATGAGATCTCACATCAAATCATGAAAAATCAGTATTGTATTGGCAAAATTGTCACTTGAATCAAAAAACGACTTTTCATTATAATGACTGTCAATTAACTTTCGGTAATCATTTTAAAATTCCTTTCAACATTATTTTTTTTTTTTTTTTTTTTTTTTTTTTTTTTACCGAAAAAAGCAACATTTTAAATTTAAAAAAGAATATAAAAATCTCGTCTTCTTGTATGCGTCACAGCATGTGGAAAAAATGGCGGAAAATTACGTTTTTGAGCATATGGATCAAAAAATAACAATGATTTTTTTTACTATTTTTCCCACTATTAGGGTGACTAGATGAATTGAAAAATTCATGTTTCGTCAAAAAAGAAAAAAATGCGCAGTGAAGGGGGTAACATGAGGCACATCAATCGAAAGGTCTTGGTCTACTCTTTAAGAACCTGTCAATATTTGTGAGAATTTCACAACAGGATGGTCACAAGGGCCTATTCAAAAAAATTCCAAAAAGCTCCCATAGCTCAAAAATTTTGGTTTTTGGAAAAAGTTTATAGGAGCAAAAATGTCGGCAATTGTCTCTACTTGAAGAATCTAAACTAATTTTTATATCATTATTGGAAACTTATACTAGAAAACTTGAAAAATGTGTTTGAACCCCCCCCCCCCAAATGGGCCCCAAGGGGCTGTGGGGGGCTTTTGAAAATATCGAAAATGAAAAAATTGGGGTTGATTCCCCGTCTGACTTTTTTGTTTCAAATCATTTGGTCCAGTAGTTTTCTAGAAAAATGCCTGATCCGGGTGGTCTGGTACACCCGGCTGTATAATAATGAAATTGATGGCCCAAACATGCTTCAAATTGTTGTTTTTGACCGTGAAAATACCAAAATTTTCTCGGGGGGGCAACCCCCCCCCAACCCCCTCTCCCTAGGTAAGAGGTGTCCCCCGACACCCCTCATATGGGCCGGTCCAAAGTTGGTTTCCCGGTCCGAATTTGGGGGCTAGTCCGCCTCTGGCTAAAGGACAATCTTATTACAATTTCGCGAGCATTATGACCAGATTATGCGTTCTTATTGCCTCCCAATTGTACACTTATCCACGCATTACAAACAATTATGTATTTTTCCTCTCCATAACGCAATCATGCACGCTTACACGGCAAAAAAGTTATGCCCGAAATGCTTAATTATGCACGCTGCGGTCGCGGTTACAAGCTGTCATACTGCTACAACAGGAGCTGGCTCCAGCTCCAGTTGTAGGATTAAATGTCACGGACGCCACCCTCTCTCGTCCTGTTTCCAGGCGGTCTATTTTTTTTTACTTGGCCGGGTGGCTACCGCCACTTATGATTGATTCAGACGCGTGAACTCATCATATTGGTCCGTGAGAGGGGCATGCTCCCACTCGGAGCCGCTTTGAACGGGAGCTTATAATCCTGCTCCGACGGGAGCAGGGAGAGGAAGTCACCTCCAAAGAATGTTCTGGAGCAGGCTCCCACTAGGAGCCACCCCGAACAGGAGCCGGCTCCAAAGTTTTTTTGGGAGTGCGCCGCGCCGTGCGGCTCCCGTTCAGAGCGGCTCCGACTGGGAGCCGCGCTCCCAAAAACTATTCAGAGCCGGGCTCCCAACCGGAGCCGGCTGCGAAGCCCTGAGAAAAACCTCAACAAATCACGCTTTATCGTGGTGCCTACACCAGAGTGCAAAAAAGTCGCCACTTTTATGGAAAAAAAATCATGATTTTGTCATGATTTGTTGCAGTTCGAAAAAAATGCTACAGATCGATGATTTTCTTCCTATTTCTAGCGATTTTTCAGTGATTTGTGCAACATAGGCAATAACCTCAAGTCTCTTACGTCCTTCATGAAGCTGTTGGACCATTCTTGGTTTAAATACATTTTGAAGTTTAATTACTCATTCACTCCTTCTTAAGAGACTCAACCGTCATAGTTTTCGTTGAATTTATTATTTATTTTGTAATTCTGACAGCACTGTATATCAGTTGGCTCTCTTTCATATTTCCATTGTGGGGTTTGTCCCGTTCGTTAGTCGGTCATCCGTGACATCCGTCCTCGCCTGTCGCGCTTGCCTGCTTAGTAAAAGTTATCTCTAGGTATCTCTTCAAAACGTTATGTCCTTTAATTATTCCAACAGTTTTCCCCCCATTATTTCCCTTTTTTCCCTCGATATTTATAACTTAAAAGGGACGTACACAAAAAATCGTAGGTAGTTGACATCAGCATTTTATTGGGTATAACATTTCAATTCTTCTTTAAGAGAAAAAAAAAAAAAATCAACAGAGGATGTCAATTGGGGCGTACATTTATAAAATCTTAGTTGATTTAATCACGGGAATCGATAGAAAAAGTGAGACATGAATGATGGTGAAATCCGTTTCTCGAAATTCGACTGTTGTGAAGATACAGCCGCCGAAAGATCCGGCAGTGACGTAACTTGTTCCAAGCGCACGATGCGAGGGCGTATTGAAAACGCAGTGCTCGCGCCGCGCCGCACAGTGTTTCCCTTCTTATGGAGAATGGGAAAAAACCTCATCGGACCTAGATTTTGCTTTAGATTTGAATAAAACTGCTTGAAAATGTGAACGAAAGGTCTTACTATTACCATAAAATTACCTGGTACACCTGTCACCAACCCTTTGGAACGTCAGGGGGACACCCCCCCCCCACCAGGTCCCGCCCGCAAAAAAACCGGCGCACCTGGCGCGCTGGATCATTCCGCTCGAAACTGCGAAAAAATGCAAAATTTAAAATCGTCATAACTTTTGAACTAAAAGAGCTAAAAATATTTCAAGGCCAGGTTCAGATTTCTCGTACTCTCTAGTTTGTTATACATAAGCTCAAATTTTCTTTTGGTCACTTTCTTACCCGTATGAAGAGTTTTTCCAAACCCTCGCGAAAACTGTTTTTTTTTGGGAGCACATCTCTAAAAAGTTACTTAAACTTCTCACATCTCTTTGGGCAAATGTAGCATAGATAGACAAAATCTGAAACCTGCGTTAGATTCCTTGGAGTCAAGGCTATCGACTTGGTTACCTCAATTTTTTTAAAAAAAAATTGTTCAAGGTCAGAAAATGCACTTTTCCGATACCATGTAAAGACCGCTTCTGAACATTATTAGAAATATGCTGCAAAAAAACAATTTTCACGAGCGTTTAGAAAAACTATTCATACGGGCAGAAAAATGACCGAAAGAAAATTTAAGGTATGCATGAAAAACTAGAGAGTACGAGGAATCTGACTCTGGCTTTGAAATATTTTTTACTCTTTTAATTCAAAAGTTATGACGATTTAAACTTTTATCATCTTTTCGCATGTTTGAGCGGATGTGTAAACTGTGTATTCAGAAGCGGTCTTTACATGGTCTCGGAAAAGTGCATTTTCCGACCGTAAAAAATTTTGTAGACAAAATTGAGGTAACCAGGTCAATAGTCCTGACTCTGAGAAATCTGATGCATGTCTCAGATTTTGTCTATCTATGCTACTTTTGCCCAAAGATATGTGAGAAGTTTGAGTAGCTTTTTAGAGATGTGCTCCAAAAAAAACAGTTTTCGCGAGGGTTTGGAAAAACTCTTCATACTGGTGGGAAAATTACCAAAAAAATTCGAGCTTATGTAGAAAAAATTAGAAAGTAAGAGGAATCCGACCTTGGCCTTGAAATATTTTTAGCTCTTTTAGTTCAAAAGTTATGACGATTTTAAATTTTTTAATTTTTTCGCATTTTCGACCGGAATGATCCAGCGCGCCTGGTGCGCCGGTTTTTTGCGGGGCAGTGTATTACTTACCGCGCAACATTCTATTTTCATAATATTCCACTCGCTGTAACTTCCGCCTTGGGTAATCTTGGGTTACCAAATTTTCAGGGTTGTTAGTACATATATTCAGCTTGCGAAAAATGTCAACAGACCCGTGACGCTCGTTGACGCTTCAGTTGTAGGTCCATATTCGGGTGAAAACGTCATTTTTTAAGCTTATTCTATTTAAATCCATTCCTTTGGATATGACAAAATAAAATTTAGCCCATATTAAGGGTAGAATGTCAAATTGTAGACTATAACGCACCCATTGAGCGAAAATTTTCAATGAAAAAGCCTAAAAGAGCTTCTTTACAGAGGTTTCGATATTACTCCAGTTTTTAGCGAAAAAACAGAAATTCTGACTTCCACCGAAACAACTTAGCTTTTCTACCAAAAGAAATGCAAAAATTGTAAAAAAATCGTGCAAGTTTATTAGTTTGGACCCTCAGGAATGGATTTTGTGAAGCTTTGGGTAGTTTTGAAGAGGTCGTTAAAAAGGGGTTTTTTCCGCCGAGGAAACACTGTGCGCCGCACTATGGTCCAGAAGTCCGATTTAGGAAGACACTAGTTTGCATTAAACTCGCCCAATATCTTGAAAAAGGCTCATCTGACACCAAAACTAGTGTTTACAAAAAAGATAGAACGTAAACCGTTTTAACTTTTTTGTGATAACCATTTTTGATGTCAGATAAGCCGTTTTCAAGATATTTGGCGATTTTAATGCAAACTAATGTCTTCCTAAATCTGACTTCTGGACAATAGTGCGCCGCCGGCCGTTCCCTCTCAGTTTGTGAGGTTATCGGCACTCCCAAGTAAAAATCGCTGAGGTCCAAAATTGAAGAACAGACAATTTCTTTTCAAACTGTGTTTATATTTTGTCTTCAATGTTATTTTTTGCTGAGATGAAACGAAAACGGCAAAACTGCGGATTCCATTCGAATTTCTGACTTCCCTGGTAAAAATGACGACTATAACCGTTCCAAAAACGACTATAAACATAGTTGGCCAACTATAGATTTATAGTCGGCAACTATAGTCGTTTTTGGAATAGTCGTATGGTCGTCATTTTTACCAGGGTTCCCCAGTTCAAGAAGAGCCGTCTTTCTAGTCCACTCAAAGTTTACCAATGAAAACTGTTGATGGACTATTCATGTGGTGAATTTGACGCTCTTCAAATTTAGTTCTTTGAGTTTTGTATCTACGGTGGTCGGTAAGCCGTTAGCTCGGAAAATGCGAACGAAAACAATAAAATTTTCGATTTTTTCAATTCCATCACGCATTTGTGAGTAGTTTTTTCCTATTTGCCTTGACAAAGATAACTTTTTGATGGGAGATCGCATGAAATAAATTTAAAGAACGCAAAATTTCCTATCTATTCATTACACTCAAATTACAAATTTGCTTTTTCTGGCTGAGACACTATCATTACTTTTGGTGCATTGAGAATTTCAACATGGAAAATTCAGAAATTCGAACAGAGTCGCAGTTTTGCCGTTTCCGTCTATATCTCAGCTGAACATAATTCTGAAGAAAAATACTAACACACTTAGAAAGGAAATTTTCTTTTCAGTTTTGGACTCTGGTGATTTTCACAAGGCAGTGCTGATAACCTCAAAAAGTGAGGTGGAACGGCGCGGCGCGGCGCGGCGCACTGTGTGTTATTTCACCGGAAAGTTGGACATAGGGCCCAAAATTGAAGAATGAATTTGTAGCTTTCTATGGCCAGAATTCATATCCTAGGGATGTTTTAGGAGGGTTAAAAGAGTTTTTTTGAAATTCTGGTCAATTACAGGGTTGCCAAACGCTTCTTTTGCACCACTTGAGGTTAAATGCTATTTTAACCTGTAATAAAGCGCGATATTAGGAAGCTTGTCGAGTGTCAGGAAGTTGCTCGACTTAAAAACTGACTTCATAGCCGGATTCACCACATTTTTTTCTATGAAATCAATGCGAGACTTATTTTTTAGGAATTTTTATTATTTTTTAATATAATTTTTAAAAAATAGGGTTTAAAACAACGAATTTTTGATTTGAGAAGAGCCGCAAATTTTTTGCTCGCTAGATCCCTCGGATTTAATGCTGCAATCTTGTCGACAATACCCCAGGGAATAAGGGAAAAGCAACACTTTTTGCAAGTTTTTGCAAGTTCTCGAGAAAAACGCATTTGACCTCCAAAATCTCATCATGTTTTCATACCCGTGAAGGAGAGCCCATTCAGCTACCATAAGGAATTACGGAGTGCAGTATTCATAGAAACGGATAAAACTTTCAGGAATGATAGAACTATGTTTGAGACATCAGAAAATGGTCAGTTTTTTTAATTTGGTCAACTGGAAGTAGAGGGGGGCAGGGGGTCAAAGTCAAAACCTTCAATGCGCTATAACTTTTGAACGAAAAGAGTTATTGACGTCAACTTTGCACCAAAGGATGCGTCTTTCAAAGATCTTTTCATTGGTGTAGTACAATGTTCCGTAAAAAAAGTTCTGACGATGCTAGGAAACTTTAAGTTTTAGAGTTATGACCGCTCAAAGTTTCAAATTGTGTCAAATTGGTTTTGCCGACTTTTAATTTTCTGAAAACATTAGTTGCTCGACCAATTATTCATGTAATTCATTGAAACTTGGTAACAGGGGGTTTTTTGGGTCGCTTAGTTCATTTATGGCAATAGTTTTTCAAAATTTTCAAATCCAAGATGGCTGCCATGTTGGCGGCCATCTTAAATTGGTTTTTGCCGTTAAACCAAGCATCTAAATAAAAATCTGGAGCCGTTTTTGAATTCCTCGTAAAAAATTACCCTGGGAAACCCCTTACATGTCAAGTTTTTCCTGGTTTCGAAGGGTGGACAGGCCTATGTCCAACTTTTTAGTGAAATAACACACAGTGCGGCGCGAGCACTGCGTTTCTCTTTATGCAAAATGGCCCCGCCCGCATCGTGCGGTTGGAACGATTGACGTCACTGCCGGATCTTTCGGGTCCTGTATCTCCTCAACGAAGTCGAATTTCAAAAAAACAGATTGCACCATCGTCCACGTCTCACTTTCTTCTATCAAGTAAAACCAATTAAATTTTTTATACCTAACGACAAAGAGACTCATCAATTTTCAGTTCTTAAAAAAGTAATTTATTTTACGTCACACACCCACTCATCCCCTTGCAAACCCATTATCAGCAATTATGTGCTTCGTATCCGGAAAAAAGTCAATAATTTCGTAATTTGTTTTAAATATGCACACATTCCGAGTAACTGAAAAATCAATACAGTCAATTCTTTTCTCCAGGAGATAGTCTAACTCATCCCTCATCGCTTTTGGCCCGAGAATTGAGTCATTGAGCTTTAGGTTGCATTTGGAAATGAAAACTCCTTGTACGTTTTCCTTAAAAAAAAAAAAAAAAACAAAAACAAAAAAAAAAAAACAAAGAGGGCTTATGGGCCCTTTTTCCAAATACGTCATCGATTACTATTACATTGACAAATTACACATACAATCACATTACAATGGGGCTGGACGCTGGTGCACACTTTTGCTGTAAGCGATTTAATAGTTGATTCTTGTGTAAAAACCTCCGAAAATAACGATGGCAGCACTAAAAACGTCCGAAATCCACTCCTAATTTCGATAAACGCTTTTATTTGCGAGGGCGTAACGGTGGCCGAGAGCAATAACAATGGGAGATTCCATTCTAACGATACTGTGACTCCACCAAGAAGTGACCAATAAGAGACGACTTTCATTTGACACCGGTGTCACTAGGTGTTGCGGTACCATTCGTCGAATGTGGATCATCACTCTGACGACTAATTACTCTGGGAATCATCCATGTCAGCATAGAAAGAGTGACTAAATTAAGACAGGAATCTCCCAATGTTATTGCTCTCGGCCACCATTACTCGGAAATAAAAGCGTTTATTGAGTTTAAGAGTGGATTTCGGAAGTTTTTAGTGCTGCCATTGTTATTTTTCGAGGTTTTTACACGAGAATCGACTGTTACATAGCTTATAGCAAAAGTGTGCAACAGCCCCATTACCTACAGCGTCTTTTCCGGGGGGTCATGGATTAAGGACACCCCACCCCCCTCCAAATAAGCGAACGAGTGTCTGAGCGTTTTTTTAATTGTGAAGCCGTTGCGGAAACATTTGCTAGGATCCTTTTTTTTACACGCTCAGCATAGCTACTTTGTAAGATTCAAATTTAGTCATTAAATCCAATATATTTTGCCACATTTTATCTGATCAAGACCTGTTTAGTTTTTAAATAAAACACATTAGTTTGCGGTGCAAGTTTCAATGCCACAGTTCAGTTCAATTCAGTTCTTGTTCAGACTAAAACTATAGAATAATTATGGGCCGTTTAAGCTCTCTTTACATTCCTCAAACGATGGCCGAGATGAAAGCATTAAACTAAAAATCATTATTCTTCAGCAGAAAATGTTGTAAACCCTATACATGCAAAAGATAACGGTTTTTAGCTTTAAACAGCTATGCCTGGTTCAGAAACTTTGGATTATTTGATTTTAAAGTGATTTTCTTGAGAGTTCCAACCTTGGAGACGAGAAAGCACAAAAAAATCCCTAATCAAATCCGAGTCGGGTGGTGTAACGGCCGTCTCATTTGAAGCGGAATGACCCAACTTATGATTTAAATTCACGTCAACTCATGAAATGTTTGCTTACAAGCACAAAGAACTGTGAAGACAATAGACAGTCTTAATCACTAAAACTATCGATAAACAAGCCAACTGGAAAATACTCTTTTTAATTAATTTCAATTTCTTTCAAAACCTTACGAATCAAAGCGAAAAATTAAAAGTCATCTCTTAGAAGGAAAATATAATATTTATTTATTGTAATAATTAATTTCTGAGCAAAACTGAGGTGAAAATTCAACAAGCAATGGAAGAGTTGAATTTCTCATCCAATAAATCAACGTACGCTTTGGTTTGTAAATCACTTTTGGATACTCCAAGTAAATTCATCAAAGACTCAGCAATTTGCATACCTTCTTCCGGAGTTTGATTCGTTTGCAAACAAACCTAGAAGACAAGTCAAAAGTTCAAGGATTATTATCATCACAATCTCGGGTATTTATTGACAAGTACTTTAAATAAATCAACAAAATGGTAGAAAAGTGCATTACCTATTGAGAAAAAAAAGTATGAAGTAGTTTCCCTCAGTTTTCTCACTCTATTCTCAAACATCATGCTGCCTTCTCGCTAGCTCAGTTCAGGGCGATTTTCTACTATTTTTAATTTCTATATCCCTCTTAGTTTAAAATTATGAACTTCATAAATATTTATGGTAGAAGAGAACTAATTTCTAAAAAGTAAATCAATCGACAGTTGGAATCGAAAGAGGGTTGCCACTTTATCTGAATGCAGATGATTTTCAATCAGATAGAAAACGAAATCTACTTTTCAGAAGCTATATGTCTGTGTGCTATTGCTGAATTTTTTCATATTCTCAATTCAACGCAATGAAAAAAAACTAGTGTAGGCTTGATTACAACAATAAAAAAAAAAAAAAAAAAAAAAAAAAAAAAAAAAAAAAAAAAAAATTTCAGGGAAAAGGGGGAAAATGACAAAAATGGCAAAAAGGATTTATAGTTTCGCGTGTCTTTTGCAGTAATACGCTGATTATGAGGAGAGGTCATCTGCCTTTAAAATAAACTGTAGCTTTTTCAGGTCATACAACCAATCACAACCAGGCCAGTTGCCGAAGATCTGCCGAAGATTGCCGAAAATGCTCACTTTCCAACATGGCGGCCCGAAGTAAAGAATGTTTCAAAATGAATTAGAGTTTCCGTTCTGATTAGAGTAATTATAGTATTCTGTGGTACTGACTTCCGGTTATTTTTGCTTTATGTTTTACAATACGATGCATAAAGGTCTTCCATTTGGGATCAAGAGGTTTAACAACTTAATAATTTGTGATCTAATTGAGATTCGTCATAGAGCACTTTAGTGACACCTCTCCCCCAACTTACCTGATGTCTGAACGTTTTCCTTAAATGGATGTTGAGTTAGTGCTGTTTATGATTTAGTAACACGGCATTGTATAATTCTCCTTCAGCTTTCTCTTTCACTACTCGTAAGCCACAATAGAAAAAAGTGGTCAAGTGTGATATTCATGCGTAACATAATTAAGGAATCGTTCATTTAATAAACCATTCACAAAGAAATCGTGCGTATTTACATTTTGTCAGTTATTTAATATGGTTCGTGTGGTTAATGCAGCAATCGATCTCGCAACATTACGTATACCCAAAATCTAACCTTAACCTCAGGCCAACTGGTGGGGAATCAAAGGACGTTTTTACTTTCACTTACAAAGAGGTAGATTCAAAAAGTCGTTTTTATGATCCCCTCGGGCGTGCAGAAAAATGTTAGGGGTGATAGAGCACGTCGTGGGACGCCTGAATCTTGCCTTGGAATTTTTGAAGCCCCCTGGGAAGCGTTGTTGTCCAGCTTCAAAAGTTTACATCGTTTTTGGGTCAAAACTTTTTTGTAGAAATGAATATGAAATCGGTTTTTTGTAAACGATAAGTAAAAAAAGTACTATCATTTTTGTGCCTTATAATAACGGTCTCAACATGGTCAATTTTGCAGACTCTGAAAAAATTACGTTTTTTTAACAGTGAGAGATAATTTGCACCTAGCATATGAATTAGAAATGTAGGAAGAAATCAAGATTCTATGCCCTTTCCCAGCCACAATCTGGGGAAACCAGTTGTCTTTGAGCTACAACCACTCAAAGTTGCCCCTACCAGCCCCCTGAAGGCTATCTAAACATTCAATTAGAAATTTCTATCTTGTGCTACATCCTATGAAAGGGCATAATATTTTAAGACTTTTGGTGTAAAACGGAAAACGATTTGGTTTTTCTTTTTCGATACATCGAAGGTTAAAGTTCGCTTTGGACCCATTTTCAAAAAATCATTACTCCTAGTCAAAAAGTCGGAATTAAAAAAACTCCAAAGAGTCCAAAATAGTCTAGAGAACAAGAATATTTCATACAAAAAAAAAGTTGAGACATAAATTTCGTCAACATTTTATTGGGGCTTTTTTTTTTTTTTTTTTTTTTTTAACATGCAGTAAGTACTGCATGTTTTTGTTATGGGTTCGTATCGATTTTGGCCATAAACTTCCTGCATAACAATCGACAATTTTCGGCTTGGTCGCAAACGTGCGTTGTCAGATTTCCGCACGTAATGATCGCGTCTCGTTTTACGGTGGATTCCCTTCGTTCGATATATTGCGGAGCGGCAACGCCAAAAGTCTCCCTATCCTTTAACGTGGAAAAAAACGAATCGCGCGCTATATCGGATTCTCGATATTCTTCGGTTCGCCGCACAATGAGCAGAAATGAAATCTTTGGCGGTCCAAATTCGATCCTTTCAAAGTTGGGAAATTAGTATTTTCGCTGGGCAATATAAGTGATTTTAAGGGGTTTATTTGGCTCGGTTTTTCTATCCTGGCTTGTCCTATATTTATCGGAGAATATCATTTGATGGATCGACAATTCTTGTGACATCTCATGTCTTTGTATTTTTGACCACTTAGGACTCGATTTGGATCCATAGTGCGCCGTTTGAATGTTTGAGTCAAAGTTTGAGTGAGGTTTTGACAGAGTATTGGCCCTAAGTTTTTCATAAGGATCTGTCTCCGTTATGAATAAATTTGGTAGTTTCATTATTTTGTCTGTGATTACCAATGAGCTATATCTAGTTCGGAAGCTTTGGTAAACATGCGTAACCGCCTCGGAGATTTTAAGGTTACAGATTTGTGAAAATCAATGAGTAAACAAATCGAATTTCTTCGCGTGTTTTCGAACTCTATCAGTGACCAAGTGACTTTCAAATTAGGATTTCTTTTTGAACTGTGCGTGTTTTCTGTCAATCATAGCCTTAATCTCAGTTTCTACTAATTGAAACCCTCAAGTTCTTCATAGCTTTCATTTAGTTTGTCAGTTGTAATTCTCATTCGTCATTTGTAAGCTCCATTACCTATTCTTAATTTTCCATGTCTCGAGACAACTTTATCAGGAACTCTTTCAGGAGCCTTTAGGTACTGTACTGCCTTTGGGAGAATTCCAGGCTGGTTATGTGTTGAATAATAGTTAAGTAAATAACCGAACTAGTTATATCTTCGTCCATGGTCGTAAGAGTAATGGGTCAGATGAGTCGATTTTTTTTAATTCACATTATGAAAGTTGAGAAAAAAATAAGAGACCCGTGTTTTTCCTTTTTTCTCTAAGATCACGGGAACATCGAGATAAATTAGTTTGAAAAGTGAAAAAATTGATCTCGTTTAAAACGGGCGAGTAATGGCGGTAAGCACGGGAGATCAGTGACTACGTCACATATTCCTTGTTTCCCCGACGGTCGTTTGTTTACATTGAAACTACATGGTAAACGCCGTGCTAAGTGTGTCTCCGGTAGTGATGGTCTGTTTTTCGGGATTTTATCGATTAAATAATGAGCTCGCGAACATTATCTGTTTATTTTTTTGTGCCTGACAGTTCAACAACGAGCTAGAGAATCTCTTGAATGGTCGACAGCTCGACACAGTGCTAGTTAATAACCAGGAAGTTTGAAACCTGAGACCTAACCTCACTCAACTCTTTCAAAAATGATCCTTCCTTCATTCCCCAGTGTTCTTTTAAAGTCAGTTTTTAATATTAGAGAGAGCTTTAGTGTTTCTTCGCGTTGCATTGGAGTCTTACCTGAATGGTAAAGCTACTGTCAGGATTCTCAGCTAGTGCTGTGATACTCCTCCTGTTCTGTTTCAGATTCTGTGGCATGATTTGAGTTATTTTTCCGGTCACTCCTGCGCAGGTTCTTTAAATTATCTATCTCAAATTATTAGTGTCGTTGAATGATATGGGAACTCGGAAGGTACTGTTTACAATCACAGAGGAATTGGTCTCTCGGGCACAAGTTCAGGCAATAAAGTAAACCAATAACTCATCTCCCTACGTGTAAAGTGTATCAACTGACAAACTTCAACTTTGAAGTCTGATTTGCAGTAAAAGGTAATCTTCATGCCAAGATTATCATTTGCGGAACTCAGTCTGAAGTTAAATCATCGGTGGAACAGCGGCAATTTTTTTTGGATTACCAATCTTTCCCCGGAGGTATGTATCTTGTGGTGAAATTCGATTTCATTCTCTGAATTTCTAGTTTACTACTTATATCCTTATAGCAGTCCACCCAAGTGACCTTCCGATAGCTTATTGCAATAACTTTGCCAGAAAAGTTATCAATTTGAACTAGATGAGGCGGTCACAAACCATTGTATTGTAATAAGTTAACTTTGTTTACCACAGCTAATCTTTCAGGGGAACTTTTCCCATCCCATTTAGGTCATTCAATGCATGCGCCAGTAAATAGAGCTGATATAGTTGTTGGTAGTTGACTCAATCTTGCAGAGATAGTAGGAGTTCCATCAGGTCCGTGTACGTTCATGATACATTCATAAAAAGAGTTACAAATACTTAGTTCCAATCATCCACTTGGTACGGACAGTAGTTTGCAGAACCACTGCTGATATTCAAAGTTTCACGGCCAAACCTCATTAGTGAGCTCGTTTCAGAAGTGTAGGTGCACCTAGACCACAATCTTTGAAAGGCTTTTAATTTTCATTCCTTCAAATCAAAATAAAACTTGCCTCGGACTTGAAACTTTTGATTCTAAAGCGGCTCACGGTGAAAAGCCAACATGCATATTTTATTTATTTTTTTATTTCAAAACACATTTACAACAAAATTATAATTAAATACAACGAATACTTTTTCATATTCATATCTGCATTAATTTTAACTTTGTAACATGAGAAATAATGTTGACAAATTCTAAAGATTGTTGGGCTAGGTGCGCCTACACATCGATAACAACCTCTAGCAGTCCTTAAAATGCCAATTAACTGCATACCTGCATAACTGCCAATTAACAGAGCGCATAGAAGTGCTGAGAATGAAATCGAATTTCACCACAAGATACATACCTCCGGGGAAAGATTGGTAATCCAAAAAAAATTGCCGCTGTTCCACCGATGATTTAACTTCAGACTGAGTTCCGCAAATGATAATCTTGGCATGAAGATTACCTTTTACTGCAAATCAGACATCAAAGTTGAAGTTTGCCAGTTGATACACTTTACACGTAGGGAGATGAGTTATTGGTTTACTTTATTGCCTGAACTTGTGCCCGAGAGACCAATTCCTCTGTGATTGTAAACAGTACCTTCCGAGTTCCCATATCATTCAACGACACTAATAATTTGAGATAGATAATTTAAAGAACCTGCGCAGGAGTGACCGGAAAAATAACTCAAATCATGCCACAGAATCTGAAACAGAACAGGAGGAGTATCACAGCACTAGCTGAGAATCCTGACAGTAGCTTTACCATTCAGGTAAGACTCCAATGCAACGCGAAGAAACACTAAAGCTCTCTCTAATATTAAAAACTGACTTTAAAAGAACACTGGGGAATGAAGGAAGGATCATTTTTGAAAGAGTTGAGTGAGGTTAGGTCTCAGGTTTCAAACTTCCTGGGACCAAATAGTGTTACGGCTTGACGGTCCTCCGAAAGACGTTGGATGGTGCGCACGTAAGTATATTTGCGTGTAGTTTATACCCCCCGTAAGTGCTCACCGATCATCTGCGTGCGGGACCGTGAGGACGCAACACTATTTGGTCCCTGGTTATTAACTAGCACTGTGTCGAGCTGTCGACCATTCTAGAGATTCTCTAGCTCGTTGTTGAACTGTCGGCCACAAAAAAATAAACAGATAATGTTCGCGAGCTCATTATTTAATCGATAAAATCCCGAAAAACAGACGATCACTACCGGAGACACACTTAGCACGGCGTTTACCGTGTAGTTTCAATGTAAACAAACGACCGTCGGGGAGACCAAAGACTTCTAATACTATCTAGACTGGACATAAGGCCGATTTTAGGGCGGGGAAAGTGAATACCTGGGGTGGGACAAAAATCGCATGTTGCGCCTGGCTACGCCGCATCCACGATTACAGTATGTGCTAAGATTTTCAGAAATACATTGATTTAAATGGGAAAATGACTTTTTTGAAAAATTAATTAAAAATACTAAAAAAATATTTTTCCATAAAACTTGGTACCGTTTGAAAGCTCACGATATGCAGATTTCGGTTCGGGCCGGTTTTATACGTGATTTTTGAACGAGAAACATTCTACAGGGGCTTAAAGTTGGGTACCGATTTTCTACAGGGTGTTTCAAAAAATTGTTTTCTTTGTACTTTTTTTGAATGGTTACAGCTCAAAAAAATAAAATTTATGCGATAAATTATTGAGATACACAAAACAAATAACTTTAATCATAACATAGATTACGTAAAATTGAGTATATACAGCTATGTAGGTTGTCTCAGCGGGGTACCGAAACTGTGGAACACCCCGTAGAATCGAGGAAAATTGACCTAACTTTGAGCCTCTGTAGAATGTTTACGATTGAAAAAATGGTATAAAAACCGGCCCGAACCGAAATCTGCATATCACGAGCTTTCAAACGGTACCAAGTTTTATGGAAAAATATTTTTTTTAGTATTTTAATTAATTTTTCAAAAAAGTCATTTTCCCATTTAAATCAATGTATTTCCGAAAATCTTAGCACATACTGTAATCGTGGTTGCATACCGATCGGTTTCAATGGGCAGGCGTTATGTCCAGTCTAGATAGTATTAGAAGTCTTTGGGGGAGACAAGGAATATGTGACGTAGAATCGGTCACGTGACGAAGCGGACCAATGAAAAACGATTATTTTACTGCTTAACTTTAAGCAGCTTTTTTGTAGCTTTGCGTACGATTATGAGCTTTTTTAAGCTCACCACCGTTTTTCTGACGGAATTTTACCTGGGAATCAACCATTAAATAAGAAATCCCAGGATCACTCATCTGACCCATTATTTGTTTGTTTTCTAATATTCATATATCTCGTCTTTAATTTCAATGTTATGATATGATCGTATCGGAGGTTGCAACAATTTGCCAGTAAACAGTTTTCTACTTTCCCTCTAAATACTCTTCGATTAGTTTTTTCCTTAAATTCTGACTTTGCTCGGCAATTCTTGCCGAGACAGGACTGAGACTGTCGCAAGATGTTTAGTGTTTACGTTTGAGGTTAATTGATGAGCAGTGTTCCCAAACGTTTGTTCTTTTTTTAATCATTACTCATGTCCTTTATTTTTTATTAGTGGTGCATTAAAGGATTATTTCAATCAACCATAACCCACCCACTTGCTTCCTATTAACTTCCAGAATCCAGATGTTTGCTCGTGAAATGTTGTGGCCACGGCCGTGGTTGTGGATCATTTTATGAAATAAGCAATCTGAACAATCAACTTATTTCTCAGTGCTCAACCCATCTTTCAGTTCTGTAACTCAATCTAGATTTTATTATTTGCTTTACAAACGCTCACCCACTTCTTTAAGCTAAGAATTCTTGTTTTCGGGTGTGTAGTGAATTCTGTCACGAATCAGTTTGTTGCTATCTTGTCCCTTCCGATCGAAGAGAATGAATTTTAATGTTTTTAATTGCAAGGTTTTGAACCAGACGTCAGAGCCACTGTCAAAGTTGTGGTTTTTATAACTGGTGGCAACTAGTTAATACTGATTGATTTCAATGGGTTAGGATGATTAAAATCCTTGGTGGTTTTCAAAGGTGTGTTCTTCGAGGAGTGATTTTATCATGTTGCATCTCACTTTAACTGTCTCGTGCCTTTACAGAAGTAGTAACGCTGTCAGTATCCTTATTTAACTGCTGCTAGCAATGTTTCTAAAATTGGGCTTTTGAAACGAGAGTCTCCTTTTAGAAAATTTTATTAGTAGTCAGCTGTATTCTGCGTCAAATCAAAAAATTCAGAGTGTAAGAAATGCTAGTTGGGGTATCATTAAAACTCAAGTCTTTCAAGTAAGTCACATCAATTTTCACTTCAAACTCTACCATTAACTCTGTCTTTCAATGGATTTGTGTATATTTATCTTCAACAATTTTGGTGATAAAATAGCTAGGTCATTTCAGGAAAGATTGCTGATGACAGCTCTTTATTTACATGTGCGGATGGACGCATTTCTGTCTTACGCACAGAACTTTGTGGATAATGTTCACAGCTGGGAGTTCATTTATCTGCGTAGTTGCATACAAATGGAGTGCGCTTTGCAAAGCTGTCATTGGCAATATTTTCTTAAATAAACGCTATCAAGATGATCAGAAATGTAAGCAAATCTATTTTGACATAACTCGGCTGATAAATTTTTATGCAGCAGCTAGTACTAAAAGTTGTTACCAGTGGTGTAGCGTGTAGTGAGGCATTAAGTATTGCATTTTGTTCATTTAAAACCTTTCAATAGATCAAACTCCTGAGCCCACTACACACCCAGTAGCTTCATATTTTTCATGGATTTAAATGCGCACAGTACAATGTTGCCACATTGCAGTATTTTGTGAATCCCATAAACTTGGTAGCGCAAAGACATACGTGTACTCAGCTCGCTGAGTACTTAAATTTTTTTCATTTTTAAAATCACGCAATACTGATCCTTGTTCTATTCAGGGTACCGGAAACATTTTAAACTCCATGCCTGCTGAATTTCAAATATTGTCCCTTTAATTTCAACGCCAAGTTATTTTTCTGACTTTTTTTTTAATTTGTTTTTCTTTTGGTGGGTGAACTATAGCGAGAGGATGAAGTAGAAGAGGAAGCAGAAGAAAGGTGCGGTAGGTACAAAAAATTAGACTTGGTCCTTCGGATATCAGCGCCTTTGGGCATTAAATCTTTTGCACTTTCATGCGCCTGCAATTTATGAGTTATGCAATGGTTTGCGTTGAGCGCAGCCAACAGATTGTAATAATAATTCGGCATAATGAAGATCAGATAAAATCTCAGGCTGAAATCTGAAGGGATAGGGGGCTAGAAGAAACACAAGAGTAGAAAGGGTGGGAAGAGGGGAGGGGAGGAGACTTGGTTGCTTTGATATCAGCTAGTTTGTAAGTTGAATCTGAGAGATCTCATGCACAATCATGCATCTCTCAGATAAGGTTAAAAAAACTGATTTTGAAAGAAAAGTTTTTAAAGAGAGGAGATGGAGGTAGGAAAGAGGAAGGTAGTAAAAGGGAGAGGTTTGGAGAAATTTTTGGATCTTGACCGCCACGAGTTTAGGTACTTGAGGTTTACTGATAGTTTTGGTGAAATAAATTTATCCAAATAATTTGAGACATGAAATTAATAGAAATTAAAAAAAAAATGAACAAAAACACTAGCGCTCAGAAGTTTCACATAGAAAAGAAATTCTCACTCCAACACTCTCACTTACTCTGCATACCCAATGAAATTATACAGAACATAATACAGAGATGATAACTATAGATAAAAGGAACCAGCACAGAGCATTTTTCTCAAGAACGGCTGATTAAAAATGTTTTAAAATTGGTTACGGAATTGAAACAATTTTTTTCATTTTTGATATTTTTTTTCAAAAGCCCTCAACAGCTCCTCATTCATATTAGAAGAAGCTCACACACATTTATCAAGTTTTTTGCAAAAAAGCATCTTCTAAAAGTACGAAAAGAGTTCATATCCTCATATCAGAGGCAATTGCCAACATTTTTGCTCCCATAGGCATTTACCAAAATACCCAGATTTTTTTAGCTATCGGGACTTAAAAGATTTTTGAATCAACCCTTGTGCTTATCCACTTGAGAATTTCTCACAAATCTTGACAGATTCTGAGAAAATATATAGAAACCTTCTGATCGATGTGCAACATGTTAACTTGAGGAGAAAAAATAAGGTGTATTTTGTCAAATTAAAATGTTGGGACTTCAATGGCAGAATCGGACCGATTCCGTGGTCTCAGACATAGACTGCCCAGAATTTTAATTTAACGAAATACACCTAATTTTTACTTTCTCGCTCTAATGAAATTAGGAAAATTTAGAAAGTATTGCGATAGCGCAGAGATTTTCAAAGTATTTTGTTTCGATAGTTGGCCTCTCACGACTAAGTTAGAATCATGATTTTTACAAAATAATGGCCTCTCATCATGTCTAATACCATCAGAAAGAATATACTTCAATCATATTAGCATATTTCTTAACCCTTTCTAACTTAGAGACATTCATGCAAAAAAAATTCTGTGGCGTCTGTCCGTCAGTCTGTCAGTCCATCAGTCCGTCAGTCCATCAGTCCATCAGTCTGTCAGTCCGTGTGTACCTTCCCATAACTTTTGAAACATTGGTCCTTATGCTTTCAGATTTTGCACAGCTGTTACTTTTTAGATTCCCAGAGGCACTTTTTTTGTTTTTTTGAAATTTCAACTTTTAGGTTAGTTATAGAGAAAAAATGATTTCCATTGAAATCAATGGTAAAATGGGTAAAAATGGGTAAAACTGGAATAATTCAAGTTTGGCTCAATCAATTTTGATGAAAGTTAGCAAAAAAAATCTACATTCAGCCTACTATAAAATAAACTACACATAGTTACAAGATTCAACCCTTAAAACCGTTTAAAAAATCAAAATAAGTGCGCTCGAGCCAAAAAATGGAATTATCGTGAGAAATTAATCTTTTTACTTGGAATCAATCAATTATGTCTCGATGAATTTTGATAATACTTTTGTACACACAATCCACTATCAAAATACTAACATATTTTGCTTTCTTAGTCACCATACACAACCGCTAAAACCTTTTTGAGAGGCAATATAGGTGCAATTGAGAAAAAAATATGGGAATATAAGCAAACAAAAACATATTCCTATTAATTGGGATAGTTCAGGTTTGGTCCAATGAATTTTGATGAAAACTGGCAAATACAATCTACAATTAGTCTACAAAAGAAAGTATCCCTTGCAGTTACAATATACAACCCTTAAGAGAGTTTAAAAATCAAAATAGGATGTTCGACCCAAAAAAAGAATCAAATAAAGTGAGGAATTAATGCTAAAACTTGGAGTCAATCATTAATGGGATGAATTTTGATGAAACTTTGCACAAACATAACATGTTACCGACCCACTAAAATATTTCTCTCATACAGTCATCATAAAAAACCTTTAAGACCGTTTCAAGGTGCAATATAGGTGCGATCGAGCAAAAATCTTTTAAACTAAACCAATATAAAGACAAAAATAATATTTGGAATAAGTAATTCAAGCATGACTCAATTAAGTTTAATGAATATTAAAACAAAATGTTTGCAATCTGCCTAGGCATAATTTTTTTTCCATGTATAGCTAGAACAAACAACTCTTAAGTCTGATACTGTTTAAAGGCAATGTAGGTTCCATCAAACCAAAATAAACTGTAGGGAATACCCTACGAACACTTTCTCACACCATTTTTATCTGGGGGCGGCCCCCAGACCCCCTTTGAAATTTTGGGGGAGTCCCATGGACACCCCTTTGAAATGCTGGGGGAGACTTCCAGACCCCCCTTTAGAATTCTGGGGGAGACCACCAGACCCGCAAATATTTATCAAATATTTTCATCTCTAGACATAATTCAGCCTTCAATCCGAAGAGTTTGCAAATTTGTAGATAAGCTGTACGAATAGTTGCCTACTTCATCAATTGAAGGCTAATTGAGATCCCTAAATTCTAATCTGATGTTGTTTTCAACAAGTTTCAGATTAACTCCAGATTCCAATAAGTTCTTATTCTTTAAGTTGCATTGCAAATTTGTAGCGAAGCTGTACGAATAGTTGCCTACTTCATCAATTGAAGGCTAATTGAGATCCCTAAATTCTAATCTGATGTTGTTTTCAACAAGTTTTAGATTAATTCCAGATTCCAATAAGTATTTGGAGTTGGAGTTGTTGGAGTTTCTTTTTTTCCTTAGTTTTTATAGGTTGTCAAAATCGATATTGATTCTTGCATTTCCTCCAATAAATACAATTTTTGGTTCCTTCTTTCAAATGGTGGATCTTCAAAACAATTTTTTAGTTTAGCAGATTAAACCCCCCTCCAAAGATGTACTTTGTTTGTAGACTGCGTACACAAAATTTCAATAAAATTCATCCAGCCACTTTTGATTGACTCTTCTTTATACTTTTAATTTTCCTTATACGTTCTTTTTTTGGTTTGATCGAACCTATATTGCCTTTAAACGGTATCAGACTTGAGAGTTGTTTATTGGGGCTATACATGGAAAAAAAAATTATGCCTAGGCAGATTGCAAACTTTTTGTTTCAATATTCATCGAACTTAATTGAGTCATGCTTGAATTACTTATTCCAAATATTATTTTTGTCTTTATTGGCTTAATGTAAAAGATTTTTGCTCGATCGCACCTATTTATTGCCCCTTGAAACGGTCTTAAAGGTTTTTCATGATGACTGTATGAGAGAAATATTTTAGTGGGTCGGTAACATGTTATGTTTGTTCAAAGTTTCATCAAAATTCATCCCATTAATGATTGACTCCAAGTTTTAACATTAATTCTCACTTTAATTCCTTTTTTTTGGTCGAACGCCCTATTTTGATTTTTAAACTCTCTTAAGGGTTGTATATTGTAACTGTAAGGAATACTTTCTTTTGTAGACTAATAGTAGATTGCATTTGCCAGTTTTCATCAAAATTCATTGGACCTAACCTGAACTATCCCAATTAATAGGAATATGTTTTTATTTGCGTTTATTCCCATATTTTTTTCTCAATCGCACCTATTTTGCCTCTTGAAAAGGTTTTATCAATTGTGTATGGTGACTAAGAAAGAAAAATATGTTAGTATTTTGATAGTGGATTGTGTGTACAAAAGTTTCATCAAAATTCATCGAGCCCTAATTGATTGACTCCAAGTAAAAAGATTAATTTCTCACGATAATTCCATTTTTTGGCTCGAGCGCACTTATTTTGATTTTTTAAACAGCTTTAAGGGTTGGATATTGTAACTATGTGTGGTTTATTTTTTAGTAGGCTGAATGTAGATTTTTTTTGCTAACTTTCATCAAAATTGATTGAGCCAAACTTGAATTATTCCAGTTTTACCCATTTTTACCCATTTTACCATTGATTTCAATGGAAATCATTTTTTCCCTATAACTAACCTAAAAAATGGAATTTCAAAAAAACAAAAAAAGTGCCTCTGGGGAATCTAAAAAGCAACAGCCGTGCAAAATCTGGAAGCATAAGGACCAATATTTCAAAAGTTATGGGAAGGTACACACGGACTGACAGACGCCACAGAATTTTTTTGCATAAATGTCTCTAAGTTAGAAAGGGTTAAGAAATATGGGAATATGGTTGAAGTATGTTCTTTCTGATGGTATTAGACATGATGAGAGGCCATTATTTTGTAAAAATCATGATTGACTTAGTCGTGAGAGGCCAACTATCGAAACAAAATACCTTGAAAATCTTTGCGCCATCGCAATACTTTCTCAATTTTTCTAATTTCATTAGAGTGAGAAAGTAAAAAGAACGTATAAGGAAAATTAAACGCATAAAGAAGAGTCAATCAAAAATGGCTGGATGAATTTTGTTGAAATTTTGTGTACGCAGTTTACAAACAAAATACATCTTTGGAGGGGGGTGTAATCTGCTAAATTAAAAAATTATTTTGAAGATTCACCGTTTGAAAGAAGGAAACAAAAATTGTATTCATTGGAGGAAATGCAAGAATCAAATCGATTTTGACAACCTATAAAAACTAAGGAAAAAAAGAAACCCCAACAAATAGAATGAATGCAACTTAAAGAATATGCACTTATTGGAATCTGGAATTAATCTAAAACTTGCTGAAAACAACATCAGAATAAAATTTAGGGATCTCAATTAGCCTTCAATTGATGAAGTAGGCAACTATTCGTACAGCTTCGCTACAAAGCAAACTCTTCGGATTGAAGGCAGAATTAGGTCCAAGAGATGAAAATATTTGATAAATATTTGCGGGTCTGGTGGTCTCCCCTAGAATTCTAAAAAGGGGTCTAATTCCGAGTTACGTCACCTAATGAGTGATACATCAATCGAAAAGACGTAACAAACTGAGCATTTCGGCGCAAACCGGAGGTGGATATCGTTTTTACATTTGAGATATCGAATGTCAATTTACAGATTGAGATATCTCGATTGTGAAAAACGATATCGAACTCCGGTCTGCGCCGAAATGCTCAGTTTGTTACGCCTTTTCGATTAATGTATCAATCAATAGGGGTCAAACCTCGGAATTTTCCAGATGGCCCTCCTTGGGGGCCAAAAACGTCTAAAAGTTTTGAGAGCTTCAAAACCAAAATTTGACTAAATGTTTGTTATGATTGAATTTTTTCTGAAAGGGGCTTACTTTTTAGAGTATTTTTGTGTCCTTGATTTTTAAATTCCGACTCTTCAAAGAGGAGTAATGATTTTTTGAAAATTAGTCCAAATCGAACTTTGACCTTCAATGTATCAAAAACGAAAAACGATATTGAACTTCGATTCGTACCCAAAGTCTGATAATTTCACCCTCTTTTTGATTAATAAATAAAATATGGGGGTCCTCGTTTGAAGTATTGAATTTAGGGACGTGGTATCCGCCCTGCGGGCCCCCCAGAGATGGCTCCGAAATCGGAAACCCCCTATAAAGATGTCCCCCTCAAGCTAATTGAACACGTGTTTCAGTGTTTTTCAAAATCCGGAGCCGTTCTCGAGATATTTGGCCTAGCTCCTTTTTTAATTGACACCCTATATGCTATGAAACTTAATGAAAAGCGGTATTACAAGAATAACAATGCAGTCAAAGCAGCTTACACTGATTGACTGCATGTTATCTTTGTATCGCTAGACAGCGATACAAAATCTGCTGGCTGCTTGTTTTTTTTTTTTTTTTTTTTTTTTTTTTTTTTTTTTTTAGGGCAATCTCAAAATTCCTATGCGTGACCCCTAACGAGTGATACATCAATCAAAGGAGCATGAAAAAAAAAAAAAAAAAAAAAACAAGCTGGAGCACCCAACACGGATGTGTTGGAAGAGCGTGCCCAACATCTGAGTAATGTATAACTGAAAACGAACATTTTGGGTGGCATTGATAGAAGTGCACGATGTGCCCTGTAATTCCGGAGTATGTTGCAACGAGTAAAACTTTCTGTCATTGAGTAAAAATTGTTGGGAGAAGGATATAAATAAACTTTTTGGTAAGATTACAATTAAGAAAAGAAAGATATTGAATTTCAATACAACTAATGAGAATAATTAACAATTGTCAAATGAGCAGTAAAGACATTGTAAAAATCAACATGGTGTAGACTGGTAGCGAAACTTAAACATGCATGGCATGGCATGCATGGCATGGCATGGTGGTAGCGAAACTTAAACATGGTAGTGAGAGATTAAACTAGTGAATCAAAACATAACAAAAGAACAAGTCTATATACAACTGACTAAAAAGTGTCACTTAAAACTAGTTTGTAATACATTCAATGAGCTAGGAATAATTAATAAGTCGCAATATGTATTGATGAGAGGTAATATTATTAAGATATGAGGGCGCCATTGATAATTTACAAAATAATGTTCTGAAAGACAACAATAAGTTGAATCGGGCAGTTGCAAGGATCTGAAATGTTGTGATTTTTATGAAGAAAATGGAAGTACTTGATGAGCTGAGAAAAAAAAATGCCTTTGGTTTCTAATAAAGTCCCGCTGTCCAGGAGATGGGATTTTGTCCCAAAATACACTTTTTTGGGAACAAATGGGAATTCCGCGTTGTGACGTCACTACAAACACGATTTTTTACAACTTTACACGTATGTATCTCCGAAACCGGGACACTTAGGAAAAAACCAAAGGCACCATTCACATTGTTGTCAGCATATTAAGGACTATCATTTTCGTTATAAGAAACACAGCATTTCAGACCTTTGCTGCTCCATTAAAAGTTTCAGTTGGGATCTGGAAACTATGAAAAAACGAAAAAAGAAGAAATTAAAACAAAAGTTTCGTGAAAAAGTTACGAAATTACACGATATTTGATTAGGTAAATAATGAATAAAAGAAATTAAATGTTTCAACGATCCAAAAGTAAATTCTCAACGCTTGTTTGAACCATTGAGCATAACAAGGATCATTCGAATAACAGTTGATTCCAATTTCCAACTTGTGAACTTCGACTCAAGTCCCGCACTTCATCGATCAACAATAAGTGAGAAGCGTAAAACGGACACAATATTTCGAACGGAGGTTGGCTCGTCTAGATTGCAACGGTCGATACATTGATAGTCAGCTGTTTTGTTTTTTCAAGAGGTGAGTTGTTTCCCTGTCGATTGGACATTTAGCTTCATAGAGTAAGCAGAAACGACGAGTGGATGAAATGGCTTCTATACGGACACAAAACGATTGATCGAAGCAATATATCGTACCTGACGTCATATTACTCGAAATAATCATGCAGCCATACGCACGATGAAGCACACGTTACATCATCATGGTACATCACGGTGATTAGTCACAACATTCATATTTTCACCATCAACTGATGGGTCGAAAAAAATCTTTCCCTGTCGATTGGTTCCCAATAAGCAACGTTTTAACAATTCACATTCACTGATTGGATGATTTTGGCACTTCTTTTGAAAAAATATTTGAATTCTCAAAAGAGCGCGAAAAGTTTGGACGAAATTATCACTACAACCGAATTTGAAAATCGAAAACCCACTTCAAGAAAAGTAATCTAGATAAAAATGGAATTGACATTCTTACAAAATAAATATCAAAAAGTAACCGGTAAAATATAAATTCATAAAACAAAACAAAAAAAACGGAGAACAAGATGAGCGGAGCTTATTTTCATACAAATACATAGGGAGGGTGGGAAACGCTATAACCAATGGTCCATAGCCTTACGGCACGCTCTAAAAAAAAAAAAAAAAAAAAAAAAAAAAAAAAAACTTTTCATTTCGGGGATCGGCATCGTCCTTCGTATTTGATTTATCATATTTTGATTATGAAAGGAAATTAAACTTTAATGTTAGATACCTCGAATACGAAAGAAGGGCAATATTGATCTCCAGATTACGCCAAAAGTTGAAGTTTTCATATTCCTTTGATCGATGTACCACTCGTTAGGGGCCGCCTAATAAACCTCTTCTTATATTACAGGGTGTTTCACATAACCTGCTCACTATGGTTTTATTGAACGGGTGACGATAAAAAAATCTGGAAAAATCGGTTTTAGAGTATCTCGGACCTAAAGTTTCATTTAAAAATACTGCCACAACCCAAAATTTGGTTTTTGGGGGTTTTCAGGGGGGGCACCCCCCTAATCTCGAGATATTCAAATAGAAACCCCTACCTTGTGATACCTCATTTGAAAGAACGTAAAATTCTAAGCTTTTTGGCTTAAACCGTAAGTCGATATCTTTTTTCGTTTTCGAGATATCGAAAGTCGAAGTTCGATTTTGGACCAATTTTCGAAAATTCGTAACTCCTACAAAGAGAGTCGTAAAATCAAAAACTGCACATGTAAAATGCTCTACTTGAAGAGTACTTTCAAGAAAAAAATACGAATTTACAATCGAATAAACCGAAAGTCGACTTTTAGGCACCTCAACATTTTTGGCGGGAAAATCCCCATTTCTCAAAATTTTCAAATGGCAACCCCTATCTTTTAATACCTAATTCGAAAGGCGTAAAAAGTAGTGCATTTTGGCGCAATCAAAAGTCCGATATCGTTTTTCTAATTCGATAAATCAAAAATCGAAGTTCGATTTAGACCATTTTTCGACCCTGTGAAAAACCGATCCTATCGTGTGATACATCATTCAAAAGCACATAAAAAACGAAGAATTTTCGTGCAAATCGGAAGTCAATACCTTTTTTCGCGGTCGAGATATCGCAAGTCAAAGTTTAGTCTTTGGTTAGGGCCTACCTTAAATTTTGACTTGCGATATCTCGACCGCGAAAAAAGGTATTGACTTTCGGTTTGTATTAAAATTCTTGGTTTTTTATGTGCTTTTGAGTGATGTATCACACGATAGGATCCGTTTTTTACAGGGTCGAAAAATGGTCTAAATCGAACTTCGATTTTCGATATATCGAATTAGAAAAACGATATCGGACTTTTGATTGCGCCAATATGCACTACTTTTTACGCCTTTTCGAATGAGGTATTAAAAGATAGGGGTTGCCATTTGAAAATTTTGATAAATGGGGGTTTTCCCGCCAAAAATGTTAAGGTGCCTAAAAGTCGACTTCCGGTTTATTTTATTGTAAATTCGTATTTTTTTCTTGAAAGTACTCATTAAGTAGAGCATTTTACATGTGCAGTTTTTTGTTTTACGACTATTTTTGTAGGAGTTACGAATTTTCGAAAATTGGTCCATTATCGAACTTCGACCTTCGATATCTCGAAAACGAAAAAAGATATCGACTTACGGTTTAAGCCAAAATGCTTAGAATATTACCCTCTTTCAAACGAAGTATCACAAGATAGGGGTTTCTATTTGAATATCTCGAGATTAGGGGGGTGCCCCCCCTGAAAACCCCCAAACACCAAATTTTGGGTTGTGGCAGTATTTTTAAATGAAACTTTAGGTCCGAGTTACTATAAAACCGATTTTTCCAGATTTTTGTATCGTCACCCGTCCAAGAAAACTAAAGTGAGCAGGTTATGTGAAACACCCTGTATATACAGGGTGCACCAGACCACCTGGATAGGGCATTTTTCTAGAAAACTACTGAACCAAATGCTTTGAAAAAAAAGTTAGAAAGGGCACTGACCCCAAATTTTCCGTTTTTGATATTTTCAGAAGCCCCCCAATAGTCCCTTGTGGTAGGGAGGGGGGGGGGGCTAAAACACATTTTTCAACTTTCCTCGAAAAAGTCTCCAATACCTAAAGATAATAAGAAAAGTTCATATTCGTAAATTAAAGGCCATTGGCGATATTTTTGCTCCTATACATTTTTTACAACAACCCATAATTTTTGGAGTTAAAGGGGCTATTTTGGAATTTTTTTTAATCGACCTTTGTGACCACCCTGTTCATGATTTCTCACAAATCATTACATATTCTGAAAGAACAGATCAATACCTTTCGATTGATGTGTCACATGATACCTTTAAGTAAAAAAGTAAGGTGCTTTTCACCAAATCAAAACTTTGAGGCTTCAATTGCAGAATTGGCGCGATTCCATGGTTTGAGCCAATTAAGCCACAAAATTTTAATTGGGCAAAACCCCTTACTTTTGTGAAAGTTTGCTTCGCAGGCTGAGATGGTAGAACAGTCCATCATTAGAACTTACTAGTCCATTAGAAATAATATCATTGATATCATTAGATTGAAGGGGCGGAAACCCCGTGAAAGTTTCCGGTGAGCTGAGTGAGAGCAAGGATTTTCAGTTTTCGCCGTCAAACTATTTTTTCTCTAAAAAAGTCGTTTTAAGGAATGGTACCTCGTTCACTGACAACACCAAAGTCCAAAACTAAAAAAAATGCAATATTCAGTCAATAAATGTGGCTACCTCTAGTTCCATAAAAGCTCCTAAATTTTCTACAAGATCTGCATGAATTCGAGTCTGTCCGCTGAGATAGAGTAGCCGCTTTTTCCGAACGGTTCCTTTGACTCCTAATGCAGCAGAGAGTATGCTCTGCAAATGTCTACCGTTTTCAAAATTGCTTTTGTTGTACTTTGACAGTTTCGGTCCTTGTTGATCTGGTCGATCATAGAATATCAATTCTCCTACGTCGTTGATCTGTCGAAAGGAGAAATAATTTCAAATATTAGTTAGGTGCTTTACAAGGATTTTTTCAGAAGGACCAGCTATTGGCTTTTAGCTCCTCGAATCACTATAAGAGCGTTTGCAGCTTCTGAGCATTCAAATTGACTATCCTTCACCAAAGGAAAACATTTCAAAAATGATCACAAGACTAGCGCTACACATAACCTATTAACTTATCCGAGCCCACGCGGCCAATTTAACGTTGGTGAAATCAGCAACTCTTTTGCTTGAAAACTAAGCGGCGGAAAGTCTTGAATGATCGTAGGATTTTCATGCAGGTTATGGTTTTCTCAAAATTGTTGAATCGCAAAATTATAACGATTTCAGTTAAAAACGTGCTAACTGCTGGTTGCTTATGGATTATGGCGACTTCAAGCAGTGTGAGATTGCGACAAGGGAAGTTTTAAATCAAGACACACTTCCTCTGCCGTGAAATTTCCTTGACTTGCCGGAGACGAATTAAGTAGTGCTTTGCATTGAATTGTCTTCCCTACAAAAAATAAAAACCGCTCACCACAGCAGTTGTTCTTATGACGTTTGAGAAGTTAGGGTCATTGATTTTTTCTTAATTTAGCCATGCTGCACTAAGTGTAATGTGTATGACCGTAAAAACCCAAAACCCCATGGGCTTGAGGAAAACCGCCGTCAAGTCTTAACACTAATTGTTTTCACTCAAAAAAAAAAAAAAAAAAAAAACAAGCAGCCAGCAGATTTTGTATCGCAGTCTAGCGACACAAAGATAACATGCAGTCAATCAGTGTAAGCTGCTTTGACTGCGTTGTCATTCTTGTAATACCGCTTTTCATTAAGTTTCATAGCATAGTGTCAATTGAAAAAGGAGCTAGGCCAAATATTTCGAGAACGGCTCCGGATTTTGAAAAACACTGAAACACGTGTTCAATTAGCTTGAGGGGGACATCTTTATAGGGGGTTTCCGATTTCGGGGCCACCTCTGGGGGGCCCGCAGGGCAGATACCACGTCCCTAAATTCAATACTTCAAACGGGGACCCCCATATTTTATTTGTTAATCAAAAAGAGGGTGAAATTATCAGACTTTCGGAGCGAATCGAAGTTCAATATCGTTCTTCGTTTTTGATACATCGAAGGTCAAAGTTCGATTTGGACCCATTTTCAAAAAAGCATTACTCCTCTTTGAATAGTCGGAATTTAAAAATCAAGGACACAAAAATACTCTACAAAGTAAGCCCTTTTTAGAAAAAAAAAATCAACTATAATAAACATTTAGTCAAATTTTGGTTTTGAAGCTCCCAAAACTTTTAGACGTTTTTGGCCCCCAAGGAGGGCCATCTGAAAAATTCCGAGATACGAACCCTATTGAGTGATACATTAATCGAAAAGGCGTACAAATTGAGCATTTCGGCGCAAACCGGAGTTCGATATCGTTTTTCACAATCGAGATATCGCAATCTGTAAAGTGACATTCGATAACTCAAATGAAAAAACGATATCTACCTCCGGTTTGCGCCGAAATGCTCAGTTTGTTACGTCTTTTCGATTGATGTATCACTCAATAGAGGTCATAACTCGGAATTTTTCAGATGGCCCTCCTTGGGGGTCAAAAACGTCTAAAAGTTTTGGGAGCTTCAAAACCAAAATTTGACTAAATGTTTGTTATAATTGAATTTTTTTCTAAAAAGGGCTTACTTTTTAGAGTATTTTTGTGTCCTTGATTTTTAACTTCCGACTCTTCAAAAGAGGAGTAATGATTTAGTGAAACCTTCGAAGTATCAAAAACGAAAAACGATATTGAACTTCGATTCGCACCAAAAGTCTGATAATTTCACCCTCTTTTTGATTAATAAATAAAATATGGGGGTCCCCGTTTAAAGTATTGAATTTAGGGAGGTGGGAGCCCCTTGCGGACCCCCCCCCCCCCCCCCCCGAGAGAGAGAGCCCCCAAATCGGCGACCCCCTAAAAAGATGCCCTGCTCAAAATAATTTAACACGTGTTTCAGCGTTTTTCAAAATATCCGGAGCCGTTCTCGAGATATTCGGCCTGGCTCCTTTTTTAATTGACACCCTGTATACGTGGTGATCCAGAGCACCTGTACCAGGCAGTTTTCTTGAGAATGGCTGATTGAAGTGTTTTGAATCAGGGAAGTCGGATAGCGAATCGACCCTAAATTTTTCATTTTTCATGTTATCGATAGCTTCCAATAGCCCTTTCGGGCTTATTTGAAGGGGGGGGGGGGCTCAATCACATTTATCTCAAGATTTAAAAAAAAAAAAAAAAAAAAAAAAAAAAAACTCTTAAAATTATGAGAAAAGCTCGTGTCCTTGAAGTTGAGGCCATTTCCAACATTTTTGCTCCCATGGACATTTACCACTAAACTTCAATTTTTTGAGTTATGGCGGATTTTTGGAAACATTTGGAACTGGCTTTTGTGCCCACCATGTTAAGAATTCTTCAAATACATAACAGATTCTGATCAAATGGATGGATCCATTTTGATTGATATGCCACTAGTTAGGTACCTTAAAGTGAAAAAAAAGGTGTATTTCGGAAAATTAAAATTTTGGGCAGTCAATGTCTCAGACCATGGAATCGGTCCGATTCTGCCATTGAAGTCCCAAAATTTTGATTTGAAAAAATACACCTTATTTTTTCTCCTCAAGGTACGTGTAACATGTTGCACATCGATCGGAAGGTTTCGATTTATTTTTTCAGAATCTGTCAAGATTTTTGAGAAATTCTCAACTGGGTGGCCACAAGGGTTGATTCAAAAATCTTCCAAGTCCCCATAACTAAAATAAATTGAAGGGAATACCCTACGAACACTTTCTCACATCAAATTTATTTCTGGGGGAGACCCCAGACCCCCTTCAATATTCTGGGGGAGACCCCCACACCCCCTTTAATATTCTGGGGGAGACCCCCAGACCCCCCTTCAATATTCTGGGGGATACCCCCATACCCCCCTTAAATATTCTGGGGGAGACCTCCAGACCCCTCTTCAATTTTTTGGGGGGAGACCTCCAGACCCCCTTTGGATATTCTGAGGGAGACTCCTACACCCCCTCTAATTTTTGGAGAAGATCCCCAGACTTCCGTTTAATATTCTGGGGAGACCCCCAGACCCGGAGGATCCCCGAAGGAGACCCTCCTTCAATATCTAATCGAGACCCCCAGATTTACGATAACTTCTTCCTCCTGTTATTCTGTTTTTTTGGGCAATGGCTTTACAGGATTAAATGTCGTTATTCTTATTTCGAGTTCATAGATCAATTGAGAGAGTGGTAATGATTGAAACAACGAGCGTGTTGATCGTACAAATGCTTGGTATTAACTGATCGCCTAGGTGCGCTGATCACGGTGCTTATGTAGTTTCAGCACGGTACCCCCGAAGTGTTAGTAGTGAGAAGATTTTATTCACAACTATGATTGGAGCATGATTCAGCTTTTTTCATGAAAAGATATCATTCATACATCGCGGGGATGGGCAGACATTATTTTGATACACCCGGTACCTAGTACCAGAAAGAAAAATCAAAGAGGAAAAGAGAGAGGACAAAAGAATAAGTATTATAACGCGAACAAATAAGAAATGAAAAAAGAAGAAAAAAAAACAGAAGCAACGATTCAAAATTACTCTCATGGGCGATTGCTAGTATCCTCATTCCTCGCCCTCACGTAGTCGTAACATCTTTATAGTGCCTTCAATACGGCGTGTATGCAAATGCATAACATTGTCGTAGGTATAGTTGCTTACACTCTACCCGTTGAAGATTTGAAGGCAACCCGATCAAGCGTGCTGTTGACGGGGTTTAATATCCTGGAAACTTTATCGGGGTGCATTTTACCATTTGATCTTCAAAGCTGTTGGAATTAATTATTTCTTTTTTTTTTCACACATAGACGGATATTATTGCTAATCATTCTTTCATTCACACTTTGAATGTTTTGAAGAATTTTTTGACTCTTTCGTTTTAGATCTCAGTTTCCTTTTTTGATGGTACAGTCAATAATTTATTTAAGCTATCTGCATTATAACTATTTAGCATTGTGGGTGGCCTACTACACCCAAAATCTAAGTAGTTGACTGACATTACTTATTTCATTGATTGAGGCAACAAATTAAATAATGCATGTCAATTTTGTAGATTTTAGAGCAGGTAGGCTTGTAATGCTCATCGCAATGAATTTAAGCATTTCAGGTAACATACCTGCGCCAAAACATAAAGCATCGATTGGTATTTTTGAAGTAGGGGACTATACAAGGAAAGCATTTTTTTTTTTTTTTTTTTTAAATTTTTCATTAAGTACTTATTACTACCTATTTATAATGTCTGCCTCAGACACAAGAAGTTAAGAAGTTCCGTAGAAAGCAAAACTTTATGATTGGTTTCAAAGTTTCTCACCCTTTACAGAATCCAACCTGCAGTAGAATTGAAGTGTATTTTTCATTGATGATTGCAGAGAAACTATTAGGAATGCATTATTACTACTTTGGAATTTATTCAACAGACATTTCCACAAAAAAAATTCACAAGATAGGAGTGGCGATCCTAAGTAATTTTAACAATGTTAAGAATAAATAGGATCATTTAAGAAAAAAGCGTTTCTGAGCAATCTTAAATACTTAAAGATTACAAAGAAACTTCTGATCAGAAGTAAAAATACATCTGAGATCCTTAATAACTTTTAAATATAAAAGTTGAAAAGGACCTCTATTTGATGAGGAAAGAAAGAATAGGAAAGAGAAAATAGGAAAGCAAGAGAAAAAGCAAAACAAAAACAAAAACAAAAAATAAGAAAAAAATAAAAGATAATTCAAAAACAAAAATAAGGAAAAAAGAAAATTAATCTGATTGCAGGAAAGCATCAAATTTTTGAGAGAGATCCCTAATATTTCTATGCTCATTTTCTATGACTTTTTTTTTGTATCATGTTCATTTATTCACTTGGTTCATTTCCAATATTTGGCTCAATTACACTTATACTGCCCCTTGAAACAATCTCAGAGGTTTTTTTTGGTGACTGTAAGTGGACAGTATTTTAGTAAATTGTCAGTGGATTGTGTGCATTGAGTTTAATCAACATTCATAGGGCCGTCATTGAATGACTCCACTATTTTATTTTTCAAGTTTAATTTTTCACTTATATTCCATTTTTTGGCTTTCAGCACCTATTTCGATTTTTTAAACAAACTTAAGGGGTTGCATATTTTGATTTTAAGTTGTTTATTATTTAGTACACAGGTTGTAGAATCTTTACGCTAATTTTCATCAAAATTTATTGAGCCAGGCTTGAATAATCCCTATTTACACCGATTTTACAATTTAAATTGAAACCGTTTTTTCTCCATAGCTAACTTAAAAGTTAAAAGGGGTTCATTCAAAAACATTTTTGGCCCACTGGCATTTTTCGCCCACTGCTTGTTTTTGACGAAACTTTGGGGGTCGATTGGGGTTACTGTTAGTAGTAGATCCTGAAATTTTCGCGACCTAAAACCAATTTTTAGAAGGGGGGGGGGGTCAAAGTTGAAACCTTCAAACTCAAATATCTCGCTAACGAATAAAGCTTTTGAAATGTAGTTTGCGCGAAAAAACGCGAAATAAAATTTTCCCTTTCTTGTGACTACCCACATGTTCCACAAAATTTTAAACAAACACTTGCAATTTGCATTTTTTTGATTTTCAGGCTCAAAATTTTTTACAAATTTTGAAATTCTGAAAAAACGCATTATTCGATTTTGATCTCTATGAGATATGTTATTTTCTAGAAAATTTGCTACAGTTTAGTCCAAACCGCATTTTGGGGAAACTTTTCGTTTCTGAGTTATAAATTTTTAAAGTTTCAAAAATCGCAATTTTCGCGTTCTCAGTGACAGCGACGAAACCTAAAAAAAGAATTACTCCGCTTCTAATCAACGAAAGTTGATGAAAATTGGGATTTGGGGGTTTTGAAGGTCGTAAAATTCAATTCTGCTATCAGATTTGAAGAATTTTGAAATCCAGGATGGCTGCAAACCCATCTGCTTGGTAGCCATCTTGGATTTCAAAATTCCTCAAATCTGATAGCAGAATTGAATTTTTCGACCTTCAAAACCCCCAAATCCCAATTTTCATCAAGTTTCGTTGGTTAGAAGCGGAGTAATTCTTTTTTTAGGTTTCGTCGCCGTCACTGAGAACGCTAAATTGCGATTTTTGAAACTTTAAAAATTCATAACTCAGAAACGAAAAGTTTCCCCAACATGCGGTTTGGACTAAACTGTAGCAAATTTTCTAGAAAATAACATATCTCATAGAGATCAAAATCGAAGAATGCGTTTTTTCAGAATTTCAAAATTTGTAAAAAATTTTGAGCCTGAAAATCATAAAAATGCAAATTGCAAGTGTTTGTTTAAAATTTTGTGAAACATGTGGGTAGTCAAAAGAAAGGAAATTTTATTTCGCGTTTTTTCGCGCAAACCACATTTCAAAAGCTTTATTTGTTAGCGAGATATTTGAGTTTGAAGGTTTCAACTTTGACCCCCCGACCCCCTCTAAAAATTGGTTTTAGGTCGCGAAAATTTCAGGATCTACTACTAACAGTAACCCCAATCGATCCCCAAAGTTTCGTCAAAAACAAGCAGTGGGCGAAAAATGCCAATTTTGAATGAACCCCTTTCTAAATAACAAAATAAATTTCTAAATAACAAAAAAAAAACCTCTGGAGAATCTAGAAAGAAACATCTGTGCAAAATTTAAATGTCGATATACAGACTGACATCTTACAGACCGACGCATGGACAGACGTCACAGAATTTTTTCGCATAAAACACTGTAAATTTGAAAGGGTTAGAAAATATGGTAATATGATGAAAGGATGTTCTTATAGATAGTATTTGACATGATGAAAGGCCATTAAGTTGAAAAAACATGATTGAATTAGTCTTTTTTCAAACTTAATTTCATTTTTTGGCTTTTAGCACCTATTTTGATTTTTAACCCTTTCAGACCTGGTGTACATTTCAATGTACACCTGAATAACATCGAATCTTATGGAAAATATAAAATGCCTAAAGACGCTGACATCCGAAGGACCAAGTCTAATTTTTTGTACCTACCGCCAGGGCTTCGGACCCTGGACCGATCCTGGACCCAGAACCGGTCAGGACCCCTTTTTTTGCTTGGACCTGGACCCGGATCCGAACCGATTTTTTTTATCTATTCTGGACCCAGACCCGGACCAAAAATTTCTTCATTTCTGGACCCTGAACCGGACCCTTCGGACGGGCTCATTCAGAACCTGCCAGAACCGGTTCTTAGCGGGTCCAGTGTGCAAATGAAAAAAAAGGATAAATTATAATTATATCTATATTATAGAGGTAAAAAGAAGGATAAAGAGGAAAAAAGAGGAAAAAAGAAAGCAAGAAATAAGAGAGGAAAAGAAATTAAAAGAAAAGAAAAAAAGGAAGAAAAGGAAATAAAACCCGTTGCTATTTTATCATTTCATGACCTCTGTCCTTTGCTATTTGCCAGATCATTGTTTGGATGACTTTATGCAGAAGGTAACCAAAACTGCTATGAGTTTCTTGTCTTGTTGGAAAACCAATCAGTTGGGTATGAACCAATTTAACATTAGCTCTTATGGAGTTCGCTCTTAAAACCTATTTTAATCAATTATTTCAGCGAATGACAAGGTCGAGTCTCACATATGTTATATAAAGTAGTATAACATACATTTTAACCAAAATTTGGATCAATTTAAAGCGTCCGTTCTTTAATAATCGAAGTTAACGATCGGTCGGTCATTGTTTGCTTTAGCACCCGTAACCTCTCTGCCGTACTTTCAATCGTAAATATCTAGCGGATAAATTGACCGAAACTTTCGTTTAAGTTCGTCAATCTCAACTTTGGCATAATCTGCATATCAGATCTGCGTACTTTTGAAAACTAACCGTAATTAACATTCTTTTGAAACAGTTTTATGTCTCGGCTCCATAAGCCGCAATGTTAATTTGGTTCATACCCCCGAGCGGGGAAGCCCTGCTTATGACAGTAACCGGCTTCAAATCTCGCCGCTAGAGGCCAGTCTTCTTCTATAATGTCTTTGGGCTGGACTCGGCGCGGCGCGGCGAGGAGCTGAGAGCCGGTTACTTTTCGTCTTTCAACTAAAGTTTCAGCCTTATGCTTGAATAAAATGGATTGAAACCTATGGAAGCATCATCACCAAAGCATTCTGAATCCGTCTATATAAGGTTATATGGGGTTTTTCTTCAGCGTTTAACCGCTGGGTTGAGTAGTTACAATGAAAACGCGATGATTAGATGATCATGGCCGTTTTGACTTTTGATCGCAGTTTATTAAAGTTTTGAAATTTACGAGGCCATCAATCCAAAAAGGCCGACGTAATTCCTTAGATCGTTGAGGGCCCGTTCCAACCATACGGGAGTTTATAGGGTTCTGAGGTCTGGTAAAGGAGAAAATCTACCAGACTCATGCCAAAACCTTGCTGCGGGCCATTTTCAAGATCTTTGTTGTAAGTATAAGGGGTCCGCGCTAGCTACCATTCTGTATTAAGACTTGACGGTGGGGCTATCGCCCCTTATAATTTTTATGCTGGTGTAACAACGAGTTGTGCGGTTTGTTTACATTTGTGGCATTTTTGATTGGTGCATTGTTCTGTTGTGTTCGTTTTTCCGAAACAATTTTCAAAACTGACGCTTGTAAGACTAACCTCTAAGGTCTCACATGATAATTTTGAACTTTCCTCACAATTATTCATAGTTATCGGTGCTTCCTGCATAAATTTCCTTCAAATGTAGTGTTCTTTTTCACTAATGTGATATTTGAGTGTGTGAATTATATCTCCCCCGCTGGGGACAACCGTGTTTTGCGAACACTCAGTCGATTTTCAAACGTTTGTTCAGTGCTCCTCTCTTTCGAGCTTTACCTGCTCACACAATACCAGTGTTAATGAATGTGCTAACTGTCAACTAATAATTTGTGCCTCTATCATGGATACGTCTGACCACTCACAAGATGGAAACCATCAATCAAACCATGGTGGGAAACGGGACCCGGGACCCTCCACCTCAAGCCTTCAGCCTAAAGGAATCGACCTCACAAAAAAAACCAACACAGCAATCAGCGTTAACTGAAAGCAAGTAGACTCAAAGGCCTCCAAAAGAAAACTACAGTCACCCACAAAAAACGAGGGTTTCCGTAAATTAAGGTCTCCAAAGCTGTTTCACATAGAAAAAATCATTTTATTGAAAAAACAAGTACAGATTCTGAAAGCTTGAACTCTTCCCTTCTTTTCTACGTAGTCGCCATTACAATCAAAATTTTTTTCATGTCTCTCAGAAAGCTTTTTCAAATTTGCGTCATACCCCTCTCCCCCCAACTCGCATAGTGAGGAATTGACAGCTTCTTCGAGCTCTTCAAGCCCCCCAAGTGTTGTTTCAAGTTGGGGAACTAATAATAGTTGCTTGGGGCCAAATCAGGACTATATGGAAGGTGGTCGAGGGTTTTTCCACCCGAATTTGGCGATGCGAACTGTCGTGACGAGGAGGACGTGAGTTGAAATCGGGCGTTGTCGTGGTGTAAACGGACTCATTTGGTCAGCCAACCTCTCCTTTTGTTCTGTATGGCCTGGCGCAGTTTTTTTGGTGTCTTGCAGTACCTTTCCTCGTTGATTTTGTACCTTTTTCAAGGCAGTCGACCAGCAAAACGTCTTTTTTGTCCAAGAATACAGGCCACGGGGCCCATACAGAACAAAAGGAGAGGTTGACTGACCAAAGGAGTCCGTTTACACCATGACAACGCGCGATTTCAACTCACGCCCTCCTCGTCAAGACAGTTCGCATCGCCAAATTCGGGTAGAAAACCATCGACCACTTTCCATATAGTCCAAATTTGGCCCCAAGCAACTATTATTAGTTCCCCAACTTGAAACAACACTTAGGGGTCTTGAAGAGCTCGAAGAAGCAGTCAATTCCTCACTATGCGAGTTGGCGGGAGAGGGGTATGACGCGAATTTGAAAAAGCTTTCTGAAAGACATGAAAAAAATTTTGATTGTAATGGCGACTACGTAGAAAAAAGCTAAGAGTTCAAGCTTTCAGAATCTGTACTTGTTTTTTCAATAAAATGATTTTTTTTATGTGCAACAACTTTGGAGACCTTAATTTACGGACAACCCTCGTAGATGGTGACAACATACCACCGAGTAAGAAAGCTCCTGCTACAAATTATCCAGTAATGATAATCCCAAAAAACTTGACCAGTTAGGAACCGTAAGTGAACTGGGAAAAAGACAACAATGAAACTAAACAGGACCCTCAACCAGGCCCCATATTTATACAGCAGGTTGATGACATATTAGAATTAGAAAACTCGATCAAGAAAATGGAAATTAGCGAGTTCTCTCTCAAAAACATAGGAGAGATGATCCGTATCCATCGTGAAAAACTCCCTGATTTTAGAAAGCTGCAAAAAGCATTTAAAGAAAATAACGTAAGGATGATCTATTTTTTACAGAAAGCAGAAAAACTTTACAGAGTAGTACTCAAAGGAATACTTGAGTCCAAATCAATAGATGAAATTAAATCCGAATTAGAAAAGCTTGGATTCACACCTAGACATATCAGCAGGGCCATGAAAAAAATCCCAGTAGAGCCCCCTCAAGAAACGGAAAGAAACCCTAATGGAAACAATAACCAAAACATGGAAGAAAACTTTGTGCAAACTCCGAAGAAATTAGTCCCTGTTAAAGTGGTATTCGTCGATCTGGAGAAAACAGACAATGTCCTAGAAATTAATAAACTCAGAGGGTTTGTTCCACGAAACTATCAAAGTAGAACCACCAAGGAAATAAACATGGCGACCTATGTGCAGGCGTTGCCAAAAATATGGTCATGTCCAATGCCGTTGCACCTATTCCCCTCGGTGTGTCAAATGTATTGGTGCCCACTAGACATCAGAGTGTTCCAAAACCGACTCTAAGGCTCAATGCACCAACTGTTATCAGTTCCATCCTGCTAACTACAGAAAGTGTCCCTATGCAATTAAGGCGAATAAAAACACTGAGAAAAGAACTCCAATCCCTAATTCGGACCACCAATACACATTCCCCGCCTTACCAGAAATTCAAAAGTCAAACAATAAAGGTAATCCAAGAGAAAACGACTTCAACCCTGCTCCTCCCAAGGGTAAGAAGACTGTAAACAAAGAAAATCCCGAACTTAGAAATTCAAATGCGCAGAACATTAAAGAAACACCCACCCCAGTCAATAGCACTGAAAACCCCACAACAACAACCTCAAAAGTAACACTAGACCCAAATACTCTTCTTACAGTGATGCCTTCCGAAATAACAGAGAGGAGACAGACCCATTCCTGAAGTATTTGCTTGAAAATCAAAACAGATTGGAACAAAGAATAGCAAGACAGGAAGAAATTATTCAAAAGCAAAATCAACGCATCATGGGTCTAATGGAGGATAATCCTCAAAATACAAAAAACTAATTATTGCTAGCTTCCTTAAGATTGGGTCCCTGAATGCCAACGGCATTCAGTCCCATAAAGACGAAATTAAGGCATTTATACGCCTACACTGTCTGGACATACTTCTAGTTTCGGAGACCCACTTCAATAAAGATCATTATTTCAAACTAGAAGGCTTTGATTTCTTTCACGTAGACCACCCCTCTGAAAGGGCAAGAGGAGGAGCCGCTGTAATAATCTCCAAACATCTTCAACATCACGAAGTCGAAGGATTTTGCTCCCCGTAAATTCAAGCATGCAATGTCAATATATCTGTCGAAAACAAACCGATCACCATCTCAGCAATCTATTGCCCTCTAGGAAAGAAAGGATTCAAGCTGGAACCATTGCAGTTCAAAACTTTCCTCAAATCCCTCGGACTATCCTACATCATCGGAGGAGACTTCAACGGTAAAAATCAAGCATGGAACTCCAGACTCTTAACACCAAGAGGTAGGGAAATGTTACAAGTAATATTATCTGAAAAAGCCTTCCCCATGGCTGGCTCCCAACCAACTTACTGGCCGACTGATCTAAACAAGAAACCTGGCATTCTTGACTTTTTTATTGTCAAAGGGATCGGCCAACATTACCTCAAAGTTGAAGACACGCTGGACCTCCGCTCAGATCATTCACTAATTGTCTTAAACGTCAGCACCAGAGCAGTTTTAAAAACCAAAACTGAAAAACTTTGTAACAAAACCACTAATTTTGATATCTTCCAACAGGAGTTGGAGAACAGGCTCAACTTAAAAATCTCTCTTAAAAATAGACAGGATGCGGATGAAGCCCTCTCTCATTTTGTCAATGCTCTTTATGAGTCACTAAAGGAATCAACAGCTGATCAAATGCCGGTCGTCAAGCCATCGATGAATATCCCGCTCAACATTAAACGACTAATCCAAGAGAAGCGCCGGATAAGGAAACAATGGCACCTCTATCACAACCCAACAGATAAGCAAAATTTGAATAAACTCTCTCGAGAAATCAACAATGCCCTGGCAAAGCAGCGCTTTGAAAGCTTTGAGAACTTCACGGCAAATCTTACACCCTACTCCGACACAGAATATTCAATGTATAAAATCACTAAAGCAATATGCAGACCAAAAGTAACCACCCCACCACTTTTAATGCCTGATGGGTGGGCCCGCTCACCAACCGAAAAAGCGAATGCCCTGGCGAAAAAGCTTTCCGACACGTTCAAACCCAACTCAAATGAGCCCACCCCCGAAGAAATCGACAAGTTCTTAAAATCGCCCCTTCCAGTTGAATTTCCAATTAAACCGACTACTCCCTCAGAAATTAAAACTCTAATCACGAAACTTCCAGCAAATAAGGCCCCTGGTCTTGACAAAATTTCCAATAAAATATTGAAAGAGTTGCCACCGAAGGCAAGAACTTATCTAGCTAGCTTTTACAATGGATTGATTAGATTAAATTATTTCCCAGATGCATACACTGTCTGTAGTCCACGCAATACCCAAACCAGGGAAGAACCTGAACGACCCAGGATCATATCGACCGATATCACTACTGTCAGTCCTCTCTAAATTGTTCGAGAAAATCTTAGTGAAAAGACTGATCTTCGAAAATCCGAACATATTGCCAGACCACCAATTTGGCTTTCGACAAAGCCACTCAGCAGTTGAACAAGCCCATAGAGTCGTACTACTCATCACAGCATCCTGAGAAGAGGAAAAATACTGTGGAGCCATATTCCTGGATGTAATAAAAGCGTTTGATAGAGTCTGGCATCCAGGACTCCTATACAAAATCAAGAAACTGATTCCAATATTCTTCGTGATACTGAAATCTTATCTGAAAGGAAGATCTTTTATGGTCAATCAGGAAAAGAGCTTGATTCAAAATGGCGGGTTTTCTCCCCCCACCCCACCGATTTTCCTGAAACTTTGGATTTTGATAGTACTTGATAAAAGTAGTCTTTTTTCAAATAACATTTTTCCAAAAATAATTAGGGGGGAGTTACAGTGTTGCAAAGTCGCACCTTTCAAAAATTCATAACTTTCGTGTAAATCATCCGATTGAAACGCGGTTTTCACCAAAAGATGCGGATTATAAAGCGCTTTCATGCCATTTAAACGGAATTCAATTTCAATAATTTTTGACTTAGTTTTCGTATAATTTGTGATTTTTAGGCCACTCAAAATCTACTTAAAGTGAAATAAAAAAAAATGATATTTTTTTATTTTGACCGGGTTGACATATGTTATTTCTCTTTAAATTCTGCGTAAAATGAGCCCAAGCAGAATGCAGGGGGATTTCTTGTTCCGGAGTTATGCATTTTTTAGTAAGCGAAAAACGAGTTTTTTAGGGTCCCCATGAGCGTTCGAGAGAGAGGCTCAAGTCAAATAAATGGAAACGGTATTTTTTGATTTTGATCAAATTGAAATATGTCATTCCTGCTTAAATTCTGCGTAAAATGAGCCCAAGCAGAATGTGGGGCGATTTTTTACTGCGGAGCTATGCGCGTTTTAGTAAACGAAAGTCGAGCGTTCTATGGAGAGGCTCAAGACGTGGACGTAGCCCGGGTAGCCTCAACCACTCGACTTTCGTTTACTGAAACGCGCATAGCTCCGCAGTAAAAAATCGCCCCACATTCTGCTTGGGCTCATTTTACGCAGAATTTAAGTAGGAATAACATATTTCAATTTGATCAAAATCAAAAAATACCGTTTCCATTTATTTGACTTGAGCCTCTCTATCGAACGCTCATGGGGACCCTAAAAAACTCGTTTTTCGCTTACTAAAAAATGCATAGCTCCGGAACAAGAAATCCCCCTGCATTCTGCGCCGCTTGGGCTCATTTTACGCAGAATTTAAAGAGAAATAACATATTTCAACCCGGTCAAAATAAAAAAATACCATTCTTTTTATTTCACTTTAAGTAGATTTTGAGTGGCCTAAGAATCACAAATTATACGAAAACTAAGTCAAAAATTATTGAAATTGAATTCCGTTTAAATGGCATGAAAGCGCTTTATAATCCGCATCTTTTGGTGAAAACCGCGTTTCAATCGGATGATTTACGCGAAAGTTATGAATTTTTGAAAGGTGCGACTTTGCAACACTGTAACTCCCCCCCTAATTATTTTTGGAAAAATGTTATTTGAAAAAAAAGACTACTTTTGGGTCATTCCATTTTAAATCAACCAGAGCCTGTGCTGCCTAGTCATGGATTTTGGAAATATTTTGTGGGGTGATTGTAACTACTTTTAGTAGCTCAAAACGTATTTTTTCATATTTTTTTAGCTTACGGCCCCTGAGATATAGGCAACCGGAAATTCAAAAATTGCGATTTTAGGCTTATCTTTGAACGCGTGCCACAGCCTTAATTCTCAACGAAAAGATACGGTTGAGGTCTCATTTTGATGCGTTTTATGTCTTCTTTTCATTGCTATAGGTCGTTTTTCATTAATTGAAGGTTTAGCAGGTTGCATACCTATTTGAACTTTGGTGACCCTATTGCAATTTTTCCGATCTTTGATCATTTTTTTTAATAGGATAGCGTTGGTAGAAAAAATTCATACTTTCCAAGCTTTAAGTACACTACTAAGAGTACCTACTCAAAAAAAATTGGATCTCCTGAGCAATTTTTTCTAGTTGAAAAAATTGCTTAAAGTCGGCTGAAATTAAGAAAGACCCAACTTTGAGGTTAAAAAAGTCAATGTGGGGATTCATGAAAAAATCTTAAAAAATAACTAAAATCACCGCTTTTATGTCTACTTTCAATATCTGAAGTCGAAAGTTTGTGTATTTGATCGCTACAGTCGAATTTTTTTTTTTCAAAATTGGTAAAAATACAATTTGCTCGAACACACGCGATTGAAGCGAATAGAAGAGCCAACTCTTTGAGGTTTAAAAATCTCGCAAAATCTCTAAAATGATCGCTTTTAAGTCCTTTTTCAACGCCTGAAGTCGAACATTTGATTACTGAAGCGCTTCAGTTGAAAAACAAGTTCGTAAAATCGGTAAAAACACAATTAGCACGGCCACAATCTGAGCTCAGTTCAGGGCATAGGGGCGTCGCGTGAAATTTTACCAATTTTACAAGCTTGTATTTCAACTGAAGCGCTTCAGTAATCAAATGTTCGACTTCAGGCGTTGAAAAAGGACTTAAAAGCAATCAGTTTAGAGATTTTGCGAGATTTTTAAACCTCAAAGAGTTGGCTCTTCTATTCGCTTCAATCGCGTGTGTTCGAGCAAATTGTATTTTTACCAATTTTGAAAAAAAAAAATTCGACTGTAGCGATCAAATACACAAACTTTCGACTTCAGATATTGAAAGTAGACATAAAAGCGGTGATTTTAGTTATTTTTTAAGATTTTTTCATGAATCCCCACATTGACTTTTTTAACCTCAAAGTTGGGTCTTTCTTAATTTCAGCCGACTTTAAGCAATTTTTTCAACTAGAAAAAATTGCTCAGGAGATCCAATTTTTTTTGAGTAGGTACTCTTAGTAGTGTACTTAAAGCTTGGAAAGTATGAATTTTTTCTACCAACGCTATCCTATTAAAAAAAATTATCAAAGATCGGAAAAATTGCAATAGGGTCACCAAAGTTCAAATAGGTATGCAAACTGCTAAACCTTCAATTAATGAAAAACGATCTAAAGCAATGAAAAGAGGACACAAAATGCATCAAAATGAGACCTCAACCGTATCTTTCCGTTGAGAATTAAGGCTGTGGCACGCGTTCAAAGATAAGCCTAAAATCGCAATTTTTGAATTTCCGGTTGCCTATATCTCAGGGGCCGTAAGCTAAAAAAATATGAAAAAATACGTTTTGAGCTACTAAAAGTAGTTACAATCACCTTACAAAATATTTCCAAAATCCATGACTAGGCAGCAACATATTTCATTAATTTTGGTTGATTTAAAATGGAATGACCCTTTATCAAGTACTATCAAAATACAAAGTTTCAGAAAAATCGGTGGGGGGGGGGGGGAGAAAAACCCCCATTTTGAATCAAGCTCTTTCGTCTCAGACATCTTTCCAATACTAGCTGGGTTCCGGAAGGGAGTATACTGGACTTGTACCTTTATACCCTGTACACCTCAGATATCAGAGTTGGGCAAATGGGGGTGGTAATCGATTACACGATTACCAAGTAATCGTAATCGTCGTTTTTTTGGAGGATGATTTTATGGTAATCAAGGCTGATTTTTTACAAGCAACCCATCATATTAGTTGCAGACGTATTAGATCTAATCAAAAATACCCTTGATTTTACTATTTATCTGTGAAAAATGGATTTAATTACCATCCAAAGATTTGACGATTACGATTACTCGGTAATCGTGTGAACGATTACGATTCCCATTTACCCAATTCTGTCAGATATGCCATCGGAAGTCGAAGGAGTCCATACAGTGACATACGCAGATGACACAACTTTTATAGCATCAGATGAAAATCATGAAGTCGTCACTGCCAAACTGCAAACTGCAATCGACCAGCTAGTACTCTGGAGCATCTATTTGCGAATTAAATTCAACGCCTTAAATTCATACTTGTTCTTTTTCCCCTAAAACACCGAAACAAATAGCGATCCTTTTGACGGAGCACCTAAACCTCAGAAAAACGTCGCAAAATACCTCGGCTTCCACATGGATTCCAAATTAACGTGGAAACTTTATGTTTTAGCTAAAAGGCAACAATTAGACATGCTGCTAAAATCATACTCTTGGCTAATTGGACGCTACTCCAAGTTAAACCTACATTGTAAGCTGATTCTCTACAAAACAGTCATCCGCCCGATTTGGCAATACGGCTGTCAATTATGTGGCACCACCGCTCCATCAAATCTGAAAATACTCCAAATAGCCCAGAACAAGTGACTGCGAAAAACAACTGGTTGTGCGATTTACTGCTATGTCGATGTAATCCAAGACAGCGAACAAATTGAATACGTTAACGAAGTAATCGCCAGAATGGCCTTTAAATATTCCAATTCCAAAAGACTTGAAAATCACCCCAATCACCCAATCACCTTGCCCTGAACCTACTGGACAGTTCCAACACCATAAGACGACTCAAAAGGACCCATGCTTAGGACCTCTTTTTTGACTACAACTCAAAGTAAAATCGCGCTCATTTTATGAAGTAAACGGATTAGAGCATCCTGCTCGCCGGAATACCAACTATTCCTCAAGAAATTAGACACCTATGTGTCAAGTCAGTAGGCCAATGAGCCTCCCCACCACACAGCTACATAACCTCTAAAACAGACGCCCATTGTCAAGTGACAGATTGCTGAACTACTCAAACAAAAAAAAAAAAAAAAAAAAAAAAAAAAAAAAAAAAAAAAAAAAAAAAAAAAAAATCAAAACTTCTGAACCCTTTTCACAATTACTAACCTGACCAGTGGTGTCACTAGACTTTTGCATTGGGGGGGGGGGGGGGGGGGGGGAGGTCGAGATTCCCTGTAAAGGGTTTGCCCCCCCCCCCGTTAGCGGAGGCGGATATAGGGCCAGGAGTCCACTCCCAGGAAATTTTGAACAATTGAGGTGTGTTAAGCAAAATTTCACGGTACCTACACTGAATGAAATTTTACTCAAAATCACTGTCATTATCCACTGTTAATGTTTTGGTTTATTTAGACATAGGTCACGATTCAACTTTAATTGGATCCAACTAAACTTTTGTACTCTGAAATTGTAAAAAAAAAAAACAAAAACAAAAACAAAAACAAAAAAAAAAAAAAAAAAAAAAAACGAAAAAAATGGAATCTTACCTTCGAGCTCCACTAATATTTATTTATTTAGTTAGTTCCAGTCAATATCTTTTCCTTCCCCTTCAATTTTCTTTACATCCTAGAGGGATCATATGGGCACGGAGAAGGACTTTTAGTTTTTCCTCTGGGAAATTTTTGCATTTGCATGTATGAGGTTGGGAACACTTGGAATATTTTCATCAGCTGTTGCCTCAAGAGAATTTGAGGTTAGAATTCGAGTATTTGTTTACAAAGTGCCATATTAGACAATTCTAGTTTGTTGTTTATTTGGATTGCTGTTTCATCGTCTTTTTCCGGACAAATCATTGTATAAAAAAGTATGGACGAAACAGGTAAGCCATGTTTCATGGTTTTTATACTTAGGAAGCTTCTAGAAATACAAGTTGGTCAGTGTTGAACTACATTTTGTATTCTATTGAAAAATAGCGTATGTTGAATTTTAGTCTGCCCATACGCTAGGAGATGTGGGTAAAAAAAACGATAACAGCAGTTTTTTGTTTGTTACTTGACAGATAACTTTATTCAGGAAGTTACCCCCCCCCCCCCCCCCAATCGCACATTTAACCCGCCCCGACCCTTTTACCCCCTCCCTCTCCAGCCCATATCAAGACATATTCTCCTACCCTACTGGAAAGTCTAGGGGGTATCGGATACCCCCCAGTTGGAGGGGGGTCCAGGGGCCCTCCCCCGTTAAAATTGTTGGTTATTATCGAACGTAGTTAGGGGGGAGACCCACAGTTAGGGAGAAGACTCAGCCAGGGGGGAGGCCCTCAGTTAGGACGGAAACCCTCAAACACTGGCTTTAGGGGGGGCCTCTTAATTAGTGGAGGGAAACCCTCAGTAAGGGGGGTGAGTTATACAAAGTACAGGAGAGAGAATAGATCTTTCTTTCCCAAAAAATGTCTTTTTTGGGAAAGAAAGATCATTCTCCCGTACTTTGTGTAACTCCCCTCCCCTTACTGAGGGTCTCCTCTTTACTGAGGGTTTTCCTCCACTAATTGAGAGCCCCCCCCCACCAACTAAGTGTTTCCCCTAACTTCCCCCTGACTGAGGATCCCCCCTAATTGAGGGTTTCCCCCTAACTGATGGCCTCCCCTAACTGAGGGTCTCCCCCAGGCTGAGAGTCTCCTCCCTGGCTGAGAGTCTCCCCCCTGGCTGAGAGTCTCCCCCCTGACTGAGTATCTCCACCTTAACTGCGGGTCTCCGTCTCCCCCCAAACTACGTTCGATGATAACCAACAATTTTAACGGGGGGCCCCGGACCCCCTCCCACTGGGGGGTGGGGGTATCCGATACCCCCTAGACTTTCCAGTAGGGTAGGAGAATATGTCTGATTTGGGGGGGAGCTGGAGAGGGAGGGGGTGAAAGGGTCGGGGAGCGGGTTGAATGTGTGATTGGGGGGAGGGGGGGTTTAAAAGTGTGATTGAGGGGAGGGTGGAGGTAACTTACGAAATAAAGTTATCTGATTGAGGGGAAGGTGGAGGTAACTTACGAAATAAAGTTATCTGTCAAGTAAAAAAAGAGAAACTGCTGTTATCGTTTTTTTTTTACCCTCATCTCCTAGCGTGCCCATATAGGCAGTGGGCACAGCTGATTCTAACTATTCTAGTGCAGTGGCGCACCGAGAAAGGCTTGGGAGGGTTTTGGTACGACTCAAACTCCGGGGGGTCTGGGGGGTATGGAATACCCCTCAGGACAAGGAGGGTTCGGGTGCCCTCCCCCGGAAAATTTGTTCAATTTTCGTGACCTTCAGATTGAATTTTATGGTACTTTCATGTACAGTAACATTGAAACGTTGAAATATATTTTCGATTTTGCCTGCGTGAAATTGTTGCTCTCGACTCATGATAATTGGAGGGAAAAAATTCAAAAGGAATGTGGATGAAGGAGCCTTGAAATATTCACCGAGGGGTTCACCGAGAGGGGGGTCTGGGCCCTGGGGGCCCTCCCCGGAATATTTTTCAATTTTCCTGACCTTCAGATAGAATTTTACGGTACTTTCATTACAGTAAAATTGAAATGTTCAAATATATTTTCGATTTTGCCTGCGTGAAATCGTTGCTCTCGACTCATGATAATTGGAGGTAGAGTCCCTGTATATCAAAGAGTCTCGCCATACGGGGTATAGATTCTGATTGGCTGCTAGATTTTAGGCTTTCGCGGAGCTGAAGGAGGCGTTCTGTGTTATTCTCCATAAGAGAACCGTTTTAACACCCCTACGAGGAGACGTACACGCCTTCTCGGTGAACCGAACCAATCAGAGTGGACGCCTCCTTCGATTTCTTCTTCACGTGTCGAGACTCTTTGATATACAGGGACTCTAATTAGAGGGAAAAGAGTGGAAGGATAATATGGAATTTGTTCACCGTGAATTCCCTTCCTAGCTGATCACGATTCTTTTCTTTCTCTTTCTTCTATTTGCGAAGGAACCTCTCTCTCTCTCTCTCTCTCTCTCTCTCTCTCTCTCTCCTCTCTCTCTCTCTCTCTCTCTCTCCTCTTTTCTCTCTCCTCTCTCCTCTCTCTCTCTCTCTCTCCCCCTCTCTCTCTCTCTCTCTCTCTCTCTCTCTCTCTTCTCTCTCTCTCTCTTTTCTCTC
>VMOF01000111.1:62409161-62530994 GCA_011764245.1 Trialeurodes vaporariorum | reverse complement strand
TGTTGAACGGTGACATTCGGAAAACACGGAGGGGGATAGGCGGGAAGCGAAGAGGAGGGTGCTCACCATTCAACACCATGCAACGTTGACCGTTGTTTTGTTGAATCCGCGAGAATTCAGAGTGCTTCTGCGGCAGGCAGTTAGTGCTCCGTCTCTATTTGTCTCTGTAAACACTAGACAATGGAATAACCTAACCTCACTGTCGAAACTTGGTTCAATAGATGCACAGAGACAATAAATAATAGAGACCACGCACTAGCTGTGCGCACGATGGCTGACTTTTCTATCGGAACTCAACAGGATTAACAAAGGAAGCATGAGCGAACACCTTCCAACATGAACATACATTGTCTGATGCAACTTCTGTGCTTCAGTCTTAGTCAGCAAAAACCTTAACGACTACTTGTGCTAATCAGTCAACCATGGCCCATGTTTGCAGTCTTTAGTTGGGACCTCGAAAAAAGGTTCCACTGCACGCAAACATGGGCAAGATAAATAGTGCATGGTCTCTATTACATATTGTCTCTGATACAGCATGACTAATTGAAATTTTGCATTAGCACCCTACTTCCCGATGGTTCTCAGTTCTCCGGCTTCATTCCGATTGGGAGGCTCTGAAGTGTGAAAATGTCTCTGAAATGCCAAATTTTCTGCTTAAAATTTGTCTAAAGAATCCTTCTGAGAAAATCTGCGTGTATCAAACTCGTATTAACCTCGATGGATCCAGTAAGAAACACCTCAAACAATCAACCTCAGTAAATTAGTCTATTGCAGACGGTTTTCTTCTCAACAAATTTTTCCAAGAACACTGAATTCCTATGAAAGAAACAGATTTGAGGTTAAATGGTCAACTGATGTTTCGTGAAGAATGAACACTAGGTATTAACTACAATACCTTTACAGACGAAAACATAATCAGAATAATTTAAAGCATTAAAGAGGCGAGTACCTTATCCTTGAACCTGAGTTTCAGTCTGCCCTTTGATACGTTGAAGAAAACGTCTTCCTGTTCGATGAGAGTGCCTTTCGTTCCACTGAGCTCCTCAGACTTTCTGATAAAATATTCGAAGTCGGAAACTTTTGCTTTAATTTCAACGTTACGTGCTGGTTCGTCCATGTTCCAGCTTTGATGATGATTGTAATTTGTCGTGCAGCGACCGCAAGATTTCGAAGTTCCATTGAATGCGTTTTCGCTCATTTGTTTACATTCTGAACATTTTGAATGGAGGAAGAAATAACCAGAGACTTCTAATACTAGTGACGAGACTAGACATAACGCCTGCCCATTGAAGACGATCGGTAGGCAACCACGATTACAGTATATGCTAAGATTTTCGGAAATACATTGAAGTAAATGGGAAAATGACTTTTTTTAAAAATTAATTACAAATATTAAAAAAGATATTTTTTTCATAAAATTTGGTACCATTTGAAAGTTCATGATATGCAGATTCCGGTTTGGGTCGGTTTTTATACAGATTTTTCGATCGTAAACATTCTGCAGTGGCTCTAGAGGGTTTTAGTAATGGCGACTGCTAGAGTCATAAAGGATATGGCTAGAGTCCCTATACAGGGTGTACCAGACCACCCGGATAGGTACTTTTTCTCGAAAACGGCTGGGCTTAGAGAGCTGAAACAAGAAAGTTTCATAGGGAATTGACCCCAAAGAATTCAATGAAAATATTTTCAAAGCCCCCCGAGGCCCCCCTGGGGGGTTTTGGGGGGGTTCAAAACACATTCCATTTTTGGCGGGAAAAAGCCTATAAAAGGTACAAAAACAAGTTCAGATCCTGAAAGAGCAACTTATTGCCGACATTTTTGTTCCAGTAAATTTTTCCATAAAACCCCAATTTTTGGGGTTATGGGCCCTTTTGGGGGGAAATTTTCATTCGGCCACTGTGACCACACTATTCAATATTTTTACAAAAACTAAAAACCATCTGAAAGAAGAGATCAAGACCTTTCGATTGATGTGCCACATAATACCTAAAAGTGAAAAATTAAGGCCCCCACTTAGATTCCAAAATTTGGGGGTCTTTGGGCCCCCCCCCACGTAAAAAAAGTCAAATAGCAAGGTATGGCTTGTGATACATTGATCGAAAGCCCTCAAAGAGTAGAATAAGATGGCGCAATCCAAAATCCTCTACAATCATCACTTTCAAAATGGCGGCCATTTGAAAATTATGGGTGTTCAAAGGTAAGTCCTGGGAAAAGAGTCCAAGGTTGAACGATACATGGCTTGAAAGGCCTTAAAAAAAGCAAACGAATGGCGCAAACCGCAAATCAATCCGCCTCTTCAATCAAAAGTTATGGCCGATTGAAACTTAAAGGGCTCAATAAGGCCTATTTAAGGCTGCTTAAATTTCAATCGGCCATAACTTTTGATTGAAGAGGCGGATTGATTTGCGGTTTGCGCCATTCATTTGCTTTTTTTAAGGCCTTTCAAGCCATGTATCGTTCAACCTTGGACTCTTTTCCCAGGACTTACCTTTGAACACCCATAATTTTCAAATGGCCGCCATTTTGAAAGTGATGATTGTAGAGGATTTTGGATTGCGCCATCTTATTTTACTCTTTGAGGGCTTTCGATCAATGTATCACAAGCCATACCTCGCTATTTGACTTTTTTTACGTGGGGGGGGGGGCCCAAAGACCCCCAAATTTTGGAATCTAAGTGGGGGCCTTAATTTTTCACTTTTAGGTATTATGTGGCACATCAATCGAAAGGTCTTGATCTCTTCTTTCAGATGGTTTTTAGTTTTTGTAAAAATATTGAATAGTGTGGTCACAGTGGCCGAATGAAAATTTCCCCCCAAAAGGGCCCATAACCCCAAAAATTGGGGTTTTATGGAAAAATTTACTGGAACAAAAATGTCGGCAATAAGTTGCTCTTTCAGGATCTGAACTTGTTTTTGTACCTTTTATAGGCTTTTTCCCGCCAAAAATGGAAAAATGTCTTTTGAACCCCCCCCCCCCCCAAAACCCCCCAGGGGGGCCTCGGGGGGCTTTGAAAATATTTTCATTGAATTCTTTGGGGTCAATTCCCCATGTAACATTTTTGTTTCAGCTCTCTAAGCCCAGCCGTTTTCGAGAAAAAATACCTATCCGGGTGGTCTGGTACACCCTGTATGTGATAGCAAAGACTTCTAATACTATCTAGAGTCCCTTGATGGAAATATTGTATAGGGAGTACCGACACGAGCTCAACGAGTTGTGATTGGTCGATGGTTTTAGGCTCTCACGGAGTCGAGCAGGAGTCGACGAAATCGAAGGCTCCACACGAAGGAGTCGATTCGTTGAGGAACACGCGGGAACGGACCGGAATGCCGGTAAATCCGCCTGTCCACCACTGGTCCACTGTCGAACTTAACCTTCGAATTCGTTCAGGCGATCGACTAAATCGACTCCTGTCAAAATGCATAAAGCGTCGTGTCGGTACTCCCTATACAATATTTCCATCAAGGGACTCTTTAATACTATCTAGACTGGACATAACGCCTGCCCATTGAAACCGATCGGTATGCAACCACGATTACAGTATGTGCTAAGATCGGAAATATTTACATTGATTTAAATGGGAAAATGACTTTTTTGAAAAATTAATTAAAAATACTAAAAAAAATATTTTTCCATAAAACTTGGTACCGTTTGAAAGCTCATGATATGCAGATTTTGGTTCGGGCCGGTTTTTATACCGTTTTTTCAATCGTAAACATTCTACAGAGGCTCAAAGTTAGGTCAATTTTCCTCGATTCTACGGGGTGTTCCACCGTTTCGGTGCGCCGCTGAGACAACCTACACAGCTGTACATAGTCGATTTTACGTAATCTATGTTATGATTAAAGTTATTTGTTTTGTGTGTCTTAATAATTTATTGCATAAATTTTATTTTTTTGAGCTGTAACCATTCAAAAAAAGTACGAAGAAAACAATTTTATGAAACACCCTGTACAAAATCGGTACCCAACTTTAAGCCCCTGTAGAATGTTCCTCGTTCAAAAATCACATATAAAACCGGCCCGAACCGAAATCTACATATCATGAGCCTTCAAATGGGTACCAAGTTTTATGGAAAAATATTTTTTTTAGTATTTTTAATTAATTTTTCAAAAAAATCATTTTCCTATTTAAATCAATGTATTTCTGAAAATCTTAGCTCATACTGTAATCGTGGATGCGGCGTAGCCAGGCGCAACATGCGATTTTTGTCCCACCCCTTATATTCACTTTCCCCGCCCGAAAATCGGCCTTAAAGGGGTGTCTCCACCTGCGAATGTAAAAGCGCGAATAAACTGATTGAGCCAATGAGCTGCCTTGAAGTCGATAGGTCGAGTCCGATGTATCGACAACAAAGAAGCTCATTGGCTCAATCATAGTTTATTCGCGCTTTTACATTCGCAGGTGGAGACACCCCTTTATGCCTAGTCTAGATAGTATTAGAAGTCTTTGTATGAAAGAGTCTCGCCATACGAGGTTCCATCTCTGATTAGCTGCTGAAAAGGGAAGAAGAAGAAGGGGTCTATGAAGCCTGGAGGCGCACCTCTTGTTTACATCTTCATGGAACCACCTTCACTGTTGCCCAGCTTTGAGGAAACTTTCGGCATTTTTAGCTTGTACTGATGAACTTTGAATTAGAAATTGATGAAAATGTGTTCAGAACAGAATAAAATTCACGCATTACTTTTAAAACAGGTAGTGAAGCCAACGGGTATTGGAGGTTAGGTTGACCTAACAAAGATTACTTCCACACGAATACATGTGTAAGTAATCTTTGGCGGGAAGATCGTTGGATAAAAATGTAAACAAGAGGCGCGCCTCCAGTAGAGTCCCTTGATGGAAATATTGTATAGGGAGTACCGACACGACGCTTCATGCATTTTGACAGGAGTCGATTTAGTCGACTACCTGAACGAATTCGAAGGTTAAGTTCAACAGTGGACCAGTGGTGGACTGGCAGATTTGCCGGCATTCCGGTCCGTTCCCATACGCTCCTCTACGAATCGACTCCTTTCGTGTGGAGCCTTCGATGTCGTCGACTCCTGCTCGACTCCGTGAGAGCCTAAAACCAACGACCAATCACAACTCGTTGAGCTCGTGTCGGTACTCCCTATACAATATTTCCATCAAGGGACTCTAGCCTCCAGGCTCCTCAGACACCTTCTTCTTCTTCACTTCTGTTCACGTGTCTTGTCTCTTTCATATATAGGGACTCTAGCGACTGCCAGTGATGAGCGTTCCAAACAAAGCCGGTTTGTCTCTTTCGCTCTCACGTGACCCCTATGTATTGCCATCTCACTCTAATTTCAAAAACCGTATATATGTAGAGACTTATTTTGTGAAATTTTATGGCAGAAATGAATTTCTCGAGGCATTTGAATTTGTTTTTGATAATAATTTGTCGTAAAACAAGGCCCTGTATACGAATTTCGATACTAGAAAGAGATGTATATACATGGGACTAGAGTCCCTATATATGAAAGAGTCAAGACACGTGAACAGAAGTGAAGAAGAAGAAGGTGTCTGAGGAGCCTGGAGGCGCGCCTCTTGTTTACATTTTTATCCAACGATCTTCCCGCCAAAGATTACTTATACATGTATTCGTGTGTAAGTAATCTTTGTTAGGTCAACCTAACCTCCAATACCCGTTGGCTTCACTATACCTGTTTTAAAAGTAATGCTTGAATGTTATTCTGTTCTGAACATATATTCATCTATTTCTAATTCAAATTTCATCAGTACCAGCTACAAATGCCGAAAGTTTCCTCATAGCTGGGCAGCAGTGAGGATGGGTCCATGAAGATGTAAACAAGAGGCGCGCCTCCAGGCTTCATAGACCCCTTCTTCTTCTTCACTTTTCAGCAGCCAATCAGAGATGGAACCTCGTATGGCGAGACTCTTTTATATATGGGGACTCTACATGGGACAGGTGTCCGTTTTACTGGCTCAATTTTGGTCGGAACTCATCGGAACAACAGCCAACTATTGCCTAATGTTGACTGATGAGCGTGTGTTTTGCATTCGAAAAGCAAAACCTGTTTCCGTTTCCGGGACGGCGAACCAATCACAGCCTTTTGTTGAGCTTCACCATTTAACATTAGGCAATGTTTATCGTTGCAGCCGGTGACTCCCGACCAAAACTGTGACCGCTAATTATAAACTTGCTTCACTTACAGCATGCATCAATATTTGAGGCTGAAGCTTTAGCCATTCTCGAAGCCATTAAATTCTCATTATCTACCAACTACAACCAAGTTCTCATCTGTTCGGACTCCAAGAGTGTCCTTATCAACCTATTAGCCGTTAATCAAGAACTCCACCCTATCTTGGAGAAAATCAAGAAAACGCTGTGATTAAACAGTCCCAATACTGACCTCAACTTGCTTTGGATCCCAGGACATAGCGGTATTCCAGGAAACGACCTAGTGGACCGCCTTACTAAACTTCTGCCAGTTGCCCACCCAGTGGCTACAAATAATCTGTACTACAAACAATTTATTCCACTTTTCAAGAAAGAACTCATGTCTAACTGGCAGGAAGAATGGGATGCCTGCACATGGAAAGGCATGAAAATGAAAAATATTCAACCTCTCATCACTAAGAAACCTTGGTTTTACAACCTTCCTTGGAACCGAAAGGACATTAAAAACATTTCACGACTCCGTATCGGTCATGGACTCTTCCCTAGCCACCTAGCTAGAATAGGTCTGAAAACAGACGATTTATGTGAATGCGGCTTAGTGGGTGACCTCAACCACCTACTCTTTCAATGCAATTTGCTAACAAACAGAGAGCGCTTCCTCGCTGAACTCCTTCGGGCTGGCTATTTCCCACCCTTCAATATGAAATCTTTACTTTTCGGAAATGATATTTCAGTGTATAACATAATACGAAAATTTCTCAAAGTAAACAAAATTAGTATTTAAATATTCTGATTTTAATCTAAACATCTGAATTTTGATCTCCATGTTGGCAGTAGGCCCTACAGGGATAAACGCCATCTAAACCATCTTAAATAATAATTCTAATAACACGGGAAGCATACGGTGTGCTGGGTCTCTATTTGTCTCTGGTCACTAGAGAGTGTGTGAGATAGTTTGGAACTCTACGCGCAAGGTATGGACAACACTCGACTCAGGGGGCGTGGCCACTTGGGAAAAAGCGACTTCGCCGCCATCTTGTCTCCTATTTACACCGTGTATCTTGCATTGTTGTTTGTGGTTAGGTTTGAAGGGGAAGTTTATCTGAAGCTATACTTTATTTATTTGAAAAATGAAATGTAATTTTTATCTTTAAATGTTAATGTTGTGACTATAGAATGGATTAACATCATCAATTACGTTGTTCACTCTCCTTTTCAAGAAATGAAATCTAAATTTAAAACGCGCGGTCAAAAAAATGGCGGCGGAGTCGCTTTTTTCACAACCAATCAGAGCGAACCTCAGAGTGTTGTCCATACCTGTTCTCCATATACCTTGCTCTACGCGAGTTTTATCACAACCGATTGCGACCGATGAGTGCATTGTTGTGGTTGTTGGCTAACCGTTGACTTTTGACTTCGCACTAAAACTGTCTCTTGGATCAATTTTCCTCGATTCTACGGGTGTTCCACCGTTTCGGTACCCAGCTGAGACAACTTACATAGCTGTATATACTATATTTTACGCAATATATGTTACGATTAAAGTTATAATTATTGTGTGTCGCAATAATTTATCGCATAAATTTTATTTTTTTGAGCTGTAACCATTCAAAAACGGTATGAAGAAAACAAGATTATGAAACACCCTGTAGAAAATCGAGATCCAACTTTGAGCCTCTGTAGAATGTTCTTACAATTTGCATATACTGTCAATCAGGCTGCGGTGTAGCCAGGAGCAACATATGAGTTTTGTCCCAATCTTCCCCTTCAGTTTCCCCTCCCTAAAATCGGCCCTTTGTCCAGTCTAGATAGTGGTAGAAGTCAGGATATAACATATGTAGGGTGTAACAGATATATCCCCCCCCCGTCTAACTTTTGAACGAGTTGAGATAAATTGTTGCGGTTTGGACGATTCTTCATAATTTTAGTTGAATTTTTTTTTTGGGGGTCAAAACCCCCCACCCCCCCTAGGGGGCCCCCAGGGGGGCTATCTCAAAAATTTCAAATTGCAACCCCTATCTTGTGATACATCATTTGAAAAGGCATAAAATTCTAAGACTTTTGGCACAAACCGAAGGTCTGTTGTAGTCGTGAGTTTTAGCTCTGGCGAAGGTGGCCAAACTGTATATATTTGTCTCCCATCTGGGTGGCTACACTGTTTATTATGTAATGACTATTCTAAAGTGTGAAGCTGCAAGCGTACGTCAAGTCTGTAATTAGCTATCAATAAATGTCTTAATCTTGTTTCTCGGTCTCATCTCTTGATCTCTAAAACATGGCGCAGTCGTGATTTCGAAACTTTACTCCCGAGTACGCGATCGTTTTGTTTTTTCCGTGCGTAAAAGTAAATCGCGAAACTCCGAAACTCGATATGATGGAAGTCAGCCGTGTGCGTGTGCATAACCTCAATGTCAATGTGGGTTAACGCGACGAGATTCAGCTGATAAAAGATTTGATTCCGAAGCAGATCAGAAAAGTGTGTGATAAGCCGAGCCGTGAAGCAGCCGAGCCGGGCATCATACGATTCCGAATCTTAACGGTCATTTCAATTCGAAGATGGCATTCGCAGTCAACATCCCGGCAAAATTGAACCTTAATGGAAATCTCTCCGCAAATTGGAAAACTTTCAGCCAAAATTTCGAGATCTTCCTAATAGCTAGTGGGAACAGTCAAAAAGAAGACACGTTTAAAATTGCCTTGTTCCTTAACGTTATAGGACAAGAGGGTGTTGATCTCTTTAACACTTTCACACTCACTGAAGCACAAAAGAAGAATTATGGTGAAGTCGTCAAAGCCTTCGAGACCTACGCAACTCCGAAGAAAAATATCGCCTATGAAAGGTTTGTGTTCAATAATCGAAACCAGATGAAAGGCGAAACCTTTGATCAGTTTGTCACAACTTTGAGGAAATTGGCTAAATCCTGTGAATTTGAAACACTTGAAAGTTCTTTAATCCGAGATAGGATTATTGCAGGAATCAAGAGCAATGGTGTAAGAGAAGCACTACTAAGAATTCCGGATCTGGATCTAGAAAAGACATTACTGCATTGTCAAGCAGCGGAGATTAGTCGAGTGCAAGCAACTCAAATGACTAATGGTAACTCACATGATGGTGGTGAAGAATCAAATGTAGATGCTATTAACTACAAAGGAAGAAAACGCTTTCCAAAAAAGCCTCATTACAAAGAAGTTAGTAAGCCTAAACCTAACTATAGTCACAAACAACCTGGCACAAACAAGGTGAAAGCTGCGTCAAATCAAAAGTATTCCCCAGGAAACTGTAAGTACTGTGCATATGACCATCCTCCTATGAAGTGTCCAGCCTTTGGAAGTAAATGTGCTAAATGCAAAAAGATGAATCAGTATGCATCTGTATGTAATTCTTCGTCCGTTAACTTTGTGAATGCAGAACATGAAGACTCGGATGAATCAGACGACAGCGACATCGCCTACCTCGATGAAGTCATAGAAGTAGAAGTCAACGATATCAACTCCAAGCAACCTGTTGCGAATGAATGGTGTGAAGAAGTCTTCGTTGAGAATGCGGCCATCAAGTTTAAACTGGACATCGGGTCAGCAGTCAATACCCTGCCCATGAAGATGTATGAGCAAGTTCAAGGAGTCGCTGAAATGAAACCAGCGAGCAAACGGCTTCAAGTCTTCGGTGGTGCAATTATCAAACCTGTAGGTGAGGTTTCTTTAAACTGTTTGATTAGAGATAAGCAATGCAAATTAACTTTTATGGTGGTAAACCCTAATACAACTCCACTCTTAGGCATTGATGCATGCATGAAACTTAATTTGGTAAAGCGAGTTGAAGCGACGGAAACTCAACCAGATGAAAGTAAAGAGAAGCGAGTGAAGGGAAATGCAACCCAACCAAACAAAAGTAATAGTGAGGAAGCGACTCACAACCAATCTAACCCCAATAATGCAGCGGAGAATCCTAGATCAAAGCGAGCCCGTGAAAAGTTTGTGAAGCAAAATCCAGAAATTTTTAAGGGTTTGGGAAAATTCCAGGTAAAATAAAACTTCATGTTACAGAGTGTAACAAGCTACCTAATGAGCCGCCAAGAAGAATTCCGTCATCTCTTAGGCGACTTTAGAAGAACATTGAATAAACTTATTAACAAAGGTATCATCGCAAAAGTGAATAATCTAAATCCAGAGCATTGTATAAACCATTTAGTTGTTGTGGAGAAAGAAGATGGCGATCTAAGATTTTGCCTAGATCCTCAAGAACTAAATAAGTTAATCATCCCTCAGCATCATTTACTCCCCACAGTAGCTGAAATATCTGAAAAATTACAACACAATGAATTTTATTCAGTCTTTGATTTAAAAGATGGGTATCATCAGTTAGTTTTAGACGGCACATCCAGCAACCTTTGTTGTTTTGCTACGCCAAGCTACAGTACAAATGTAAAGAGGTTGAATATGTTGGTTTTAAATTTAGCAAAGAAGGGCGTAAATTAGATGTTCAAAGAATTGAAGCTCTTTTAGCGGTTGAAACCCCAACAAGCAAAAAACAGTTGCAAAGATGCATGGGTATGTTCAATTTTGTTCGTGATTTCATTCCCAACATGTCGTCGGTAATAGCACCTCTGAGAGACTTGTTAAAAGACAATGTGAGTTTTCAATGGTTGCCTGCCCATGAACAATCTTTTAAAGATCTCAAATCACTAGTGGCAAACTCGCCTGTCCTCGTAAATTTTGACCCAAGTCAGCCAATAGAGATACAGTGCGATGCTAGTAAAGATGGTTTGGGATGCGTTCTCTTACAAAACAACCGTCCTGTTGCATTTGCCTCTGCAAGCCTAACATCTGCTGAGAAAAATTATTCTCAGTGGGAAAAAGAATTTCGAGCTATAGATTTTGCCTTAAATAAATTTCATAACTATGTACTTATATGGGTATGATATTCTAGTCAAAAGTGATCATAAGCCACTTGTACCTATAATGACAAAACCTGTCCACAAAATTGGCTCAAGTGTGCTACGCAGGATCCGTCTGAAACTGTTCAAATACAAGATAAAAATAGAATATCTACCCAGAAGGGAAATGTACTTAGCAGATATGCTTTCTCGCTCATTTTTACCGATTAACACTAATGATGACAAAAATCCGACGGAAATAGTACATACCATCGTAAAGCATTTACCGATGTCTGAAATGAGGAAGCAACAGTTTTTGCATGAGACTGACAATGATCTAGAACTCCGGACTCTCAGAAGTTTGTATCAAAATGGATGGCCAGAACATCGTAAGCAAGTTCCAGAATGTTGTAAGTGGGCCTGGCCAATGCGAAATGATATTTATGTCGATTCAAATTTAGTCTTTTACAGCGAATGTTTAATGGTCCCAGCAACACTCAAGAAAACAATACTCCAGCTTCTCCATCAAGGTCATTATGGTCGAGACAAGACTTATGCAAAAGCAAGACAAGTCTACTATTGGCGAAACATGCGTAACAAGATATCTCCAGTTTAGTTGCAAAATGTTACACGTGTATGAAATTTCAACCCATGAAAACAAAAGCTGAAATGGTGAGTCCACCTGTACCCAATTTTATTTTTGAAGTAGCAGCTGTTGATATATTGCAAACTATGAATAGTTTTTATTTAATTCTTGTTGATATTTATTCAAAATGGCTCGAAATATGTCCAATTCGAACCAAAACAGCAACATCAAGTATTGATGGATTAAAAACTATTTTTAGTACGCATGGTATACCTAAGCGAATACAAGCTGACAACAACCCGTTTAATTCTCAAGAATTCATTAATTTTGCTCGAGAACATGAAATAGAAATTGTAACATGCAGTCCGCACTATCACCAAGGTAACTCAGCTGCGGAAAAAGCTTGTCACACTGCTGAGAAGATCTTAAAGAAAGCCAAGGAAGAAAATGTTGATTTCAGAAAATTGCTTTTGGAATACCGAAGTGCACCCCTATCCAAGTTGGGTGTCTCGCCAAGTCAAATTGCCATGAGTCGTCAGTTGAGAACTAAACTCCCTGTAACAACTGAAATTCTCAAACCAAAAATAATCTCAAACTTTAGATCATAGCTCTGTAAAAATCAAGAGCAAGCCAAATCTGTTTATAACAACAGAGCGAAACGTAAACCCGATAATTTTGGAGATGGGGAGAGAGTGTTAGTGAAAACTAAAAAAGAGCAGCCATGGACTCCGGCAGTCGTTTTGAGAAAACATGAAGCGCCCAGATCGTACATCATAAGAAAAGAAAATGGATCTGTTGTCCGAAGAAATGAAATGCACATCAAAACTTTTACTGGTCCCATGTCCAAAGAAAATCTTTCTGAATTTGATTATTATGATTTTCAATCTACATCCCAGGAAAATATACCTGTTTCTAATCAACCTATTCTACCTATCCAACCTTTTTCACAACAACCTTTCCAAGATGAAACAAATCTTTAAGTGTCGACGCCTGAACTAGCCCAACATACAGAAAGTTTAAGCCGTCAAGTGTCAACTCCGGAACCAGCACAACGAGTGGAAGATTTAGACTCAAGCGAGTTGCAAGAACAATTTTCTACTCCAATCTTAATTGACCTGTCTCCTGAACCTTGTGATCCTTCTAATTTAGTAGGTACGTCGAACGCATGTGAAACTTCAAGCCTAGAACAATTACCTGAAGTACAAAGCTCAGATGTCGTGACAGAATCAGACTCCACTCATCGCTATGGAACGCGTTCAAGAGCATCAGCACCTCGTAGTCTCTTAAAGAAAACACGTAGCGGCCGAAATGTCACTCCTCCGAGCCGTTATGATGTTTAATATTTAAAGTATGTAATTGTACCCCTTTATAGCCATGTAAAGTATGATTGTTTTGAAAGGGGAGATGTTGTAGTCGTGAGTTTTAGCTCTGGCCAAGGTGGCCAAACTGTATATATTTGTCTCCCATCTGGGTGGCTACACTGTTTATTATGTAATGACTATTCTAAAGTGTGAAGCTGCAAGCGTACGTCAAGTCTGTAATTAGCTATCAATAAATGTCTTAATATTGTTTCTCGGTCTCATCTCTTGATCTCTAAAACAAGGTCGATATCGTTTTTCGTTTTCGATAAATCGAAGTTCAAAGTTCGATTTCGACCCATTTTAAAAAAAAATCAGAACTCCCTTTTAAAAAGTCGGAATTGGAAAAACTAGAAGTCTAAAATACTCTTAAAAGCAAGTAATTTTCAGAAAAAAAATACGGTTCTATCATACATTTAGTCCAGATTTGGTTTTAGAGCCCCCCAATAGTGTTCTAAAAAATTGGCCCTAAGGGGGGCTATCTCAAAAATTCCGAGGCACGACCCCTATCGAGTGATACATCGCTCAAAAAGGCACACTGAACTGAGCATTTTGGCGCAAACCGCAGGTCGATATCGTTTTTAGTTTTCGATAAATCGGAATTTGACAACGGATGAAAATCCAACTTTGCGAAACATCGAAAACTATAGACGATATTGACCTGCGGTTTGCGCCAAAATGCTCAGTTCAGCGTGCCTTTTTGAGCGATGTATCACTCGATAGGGGTCGTGCCTCGGAATTTTTGAGATAGCCCCCCTGAGGGGCAATTTTTAGAACACTGTTGGAGGGCTCTAAAACCAAAGGACTGAATATATGGTAGAACCGTATTTTTTTCTGAAAATTACTTGCTTTTTAGAGTATTTCAGACTCCTAGTTTTTCCAATTCCGACTTTTTAAATGGGAGTTCTGATTTTTTGAAAATGGGTAGAAATCGAACTGTGAACTTCGATGTATTAAAAACGAAAAACGATATCGACCTCTAATTTGCGCCAAAAGTCTTATAATTTTATGCACTTTCAAACAATGTATCACAAGATAGGGGTTGCCATTTCTAAAGTTATAAAGAATGGTCCAAACCGCAAAATTTTATATCAACTCGTTTAAAATTTGGACAGGGGGGGATACATCTGTTACACCCTGTATAACTGATTGTGAGTACTACCGACTCCTAATCTCCGTCCGTGTAATTCATGGTGAATCTATGACAAACTCCCGGAGATTTTAATCCGATAGATGGCGTTACTTGTCGCTGGCTCCTCTGGTTCCGAAAATAGCCGGTTTTTGACGATTTTCGGCTGATTTCTCTGAAAAGACGTATAATAGACAAAAAAAAGCAGATCGTCAGCACCTGCGTAAATTTTTGCTTGATTTTTTAGCTAAAGACGGGCCACATTGGTTCAGAAATAAACACATATTTATGGGAGGAAAAAATCAAATGTAATTAGGAGTTGTATCAGCACAGATTACAGAATTCGTTTCACCTGTAATCTTTGCTGATCCAACTCCAAATTACATTTGATTTTTTCCTACCATAAAAACGTCTGAATATCTGAACCAATTTCCTTAGGGACGCCCCACTATGGTGCCGAATGCACATTTAACTATCATAAAGTCTAGTTTGTCCTAAAAACTGGTAGAAGATATCAATGGAGGGTTTTTTAGGTTGCTCATCACGAATTTGAAGTCAGTTTTTCAAAATTTTCAAATCCAAGATGGTGGCTAGACAAACAACACCTTTCACCAGTTTTGAGGTCAAAATTCGTTGCTTACTATACAGCCGCCATCTTGGATTGGGAAATTTTGAAAAACGGACTTCAAATTCGTGATCAGCGGCCCAAAGAACCTCTTTAACAACACCTCCCACCAGTTTTTAGGTCAAACTGTACATAATGGTAGTTAAACGGGCATTCGGCACAGTCAAATCTAAGCTCAGAACGAGCATACTTTGAAAAATCATAACTCCCAGATGGCGACGAGATTGGATGAAATATTTGGTGGGTTGATAGATATAGACGTGGAGAACAATATTCTGGAGTCATTTTAGCGTAAAAATGCATACAAAAACTTTGGCAGAATGACAGTCCATTAGTTTTGACTTTTCAGGATTTTTTTTTTTTTTTTTTCCAGGAAAGAATTTTAGTCCATTATTTCTTTAGTGTCCATTACACCTCATACAGAGGGGCTAAAAATTAGTGCACGGGGAACTTGCATTTTCGGTACTCAGAGATGAAGGTACACGTTCGCCTATTCATAATTTCATCGAAGCGAATTCAAGGGAAGCCACTCATCACCTGACGTACCCCCCCCCCCCCCCCAATTATGGAATATGAGCGATATCGATAATACAATTACGGGCTCAATGTTCCGACTCTTTTTTAAAAAAATTGTGAGGACAGAATTCCATGCAAATTTTCTGACACTTACAATAAATAGTTTAAGGTATAACTACCCTTATAAGTCATCGAGACGAATTCACCAGAACACACCCTCTCCATCACACCTGTCCTCCCTCCACCGCATTATGGAACATGAGTCATTGTAGGGTTTTATCGGATAGTTGTTAGACGTGTATTCGTTGGGGACTATAGCCACAGAATAAAACAATCAGAAGGAAAACTCTAATTCATTTTGAAACATTCTTTACTTCGGGCCGCCATGTTCGAAAGTGAGTATCTTCGGCAATCTTCGGCAGATCTTCGGCAACTGGCCGAGTTGTGATTGGTTGTATAGCCTGAAAAAGCATGTCCGCCATCTTGAGAAGTGAGTAGGCACAGTTGCCAGTTTGTGCTGGTAAATTCCAAATCTTGTTTCCATTGGCTCTTATGGGAGTTTCCCTTCTGACTGTATTATTCTGTGTTATAGCCCTACCTAGGAGTCAATCACCTGATAGGTGACCTTGTAGGTATTCAATCAATATAGTTCGTTCTCTAGTCAATCGTATTAGTATCAATTGTCTCTCTCTTATTTCCTAATGAATTCGTATAACTCGACCACAACAATTTGGCGACGAGGATAAAATGTAAGTGCCGTTTCAAAATGTGAGTACGTTCGCGAGTTAATTTTCTCTTTTTTTCTTGATTTCAAGAAAATCGCGAGATTCGCCGGTGCCCATTCTAACCTAACTTTCTTTGTTCGGTCAACCTTTTATCAACCGTATCAACCACATGGCAGCATAACGCAAATTATCGACAAATCCGAAAAGAAGAATCGAAAATGGATGAACAACAATTCCAACAACTTCTTACTCTTATGAACAGGAATCAAGAGGACTTTGTCAACAGGGTAATAACTCGAATGGCCGAAGCAACCTCAACGGGCAATGGTAATGGTGCAGGTACAACAGGTGCTCAGGTTATCAATTTGCATGTCCCTCAATTTGAAAATTTCGATGCAAAGAAAGAAACTTTCAACAATTATATACAGCGTTTTGAAAACTATGTGCGACTAAAGGATATTTTCAACGATAAAGCGAAATGTGCCCAAATACTGAATTCCATTGGCGCAGCCAACTATAATCTTCTAGTTGCACTAGTGGCCCCTAAAGTAACCACTGATTTATCCTATGATGAGTTAATCAAGGAACTAGAAAATCATTTAGCTTCCAAGAAAAATATTCTAGTCGCTCAACACTGTTTCTTATCGGTTTATCAAAAAGATCATGAAAAGATAAATGATTATGTCGCTAACCTCAAACGCAACATTACTGATTGTGATTTCAAAGTTAAATGTTCTTGCGACCTAGAAGTTTCTATAACTGAGCAACAGCTTAGGGTGCAATTCATCAGAGGTATAAAAGATAACTGGATTAGAGAGAAGATTTTAGAATCCAATTTGCTTAATTTTGCAGAGATAGTTCAAAAAGCAGTCGCGCTCGAATCGTCTAAACTTGACAGTCAACGACTTTCACAAGCTATTCCTTCCAAAAATGAATCAACAGAAGTCAACAAAGTGTATGGGCAACGTCAAAGAAGTCAAAACAAGGGTCATCGAAACAGATCTAAATCATCAAACCAACGAAGTCACAGCTCATCAAACCAGCGAAGTCACAGCTACCGTCCCAAATCTAAATCACGGAGCCAAATCGACTACAAGAAACTAGGAATTGACAACTTATGTTTAAGGTGTGGCCGTACCAATCACTTATCACTTGACTGCACAGTCAATCAATCGAAACTTAGGTGTAGTGAATGCCGCCGCACTGGACACGTAAGTAAAATTTGCATTAAAACCCTATTATCTAAAAATCAATCTGTATCAAATTTAGAAGATGAATATAGCGATGAAGAAGACATTAGATATTATGATATCAATAAAGTTGGAGATGTGCCTGATACTAGATCACTTGATTGTGAATACGATTCTAGGAAATTTTTTATCACTGTGAAAATAGAAAACAAAGCGCAAACTTTTGAATTCGACACAGGAGCAGGACGAACATTGCTTCCTGTGACACTTTTCAAACAATTAGGTATCAAAAAGCGATTACAGAAAACCCCTATTGTTTTTCGATCATATACCAGAGAATCTTTTAAGCCGCTGGGAAGAGTGCAAGTCCGCGTAAAATATAAAGGGCGACAGACAAAAGAAGATCTATTTGTTGTTCCTGATGGGTTCACGCCCTTGATGGGCCGAGTTTGGGCAAGACACCTAAGAATTGAACTAGCAGATCTGGATGAAAATGAAAGTGTATCAGCTTTTGGGCATCAAATTTTGCGTGTCGAAGATATCGAAAACATTGAAAAAGATTTTCCAGAAATTTTTCGTCAAAAAGTAGGCTGCGTACTAAACGTTGTTATCAAGCATCAACTTAGAGAGAAAGCAAAGCCTTGTTACATTAAAGAACGAGAAGTTCCTCAAGCTTTAATCGAACCAACCGACAAAGAACTTGACGGTTTGGAATTAACTGATATTATTGAGCAAGAAACCATGAGCGATTGGGGATCACCCCTAGTAGTGGTTCCCAAAGGTGATGGCTCTGTACGTTTGTGTGTTGATTATAAGGTGGCAGTAAATGATTGTTTATTGAATGTCAACTACCCAATCGAAAAAGTTGACAATATACTTAACCAGCTCAGAGGTGCTAAATATTTTTGTCGATTAGATCTCTATAAAGCCTACCTACATCTGTTGGTCGATGAAGAAAGCAGTAAAATACAAGCTATATCAACCCACAGAGGCACATATAGAATGAAACGTTTAAGTTTTGGAATTAAAACAGCGCCAGCTCATTTCAATAAGGTTATGAGAGATATTCTTAAAGGATTAACAGCCTTATCTTATTTTGATGACATAGCCGTCTGGGGTGAAACGTTAGAAGAATGTAAACGAAATCTCTACGCTGTTTTGCAACGCTTAAATGAAAATGATCTCCATTTGAATATAAAAAAGTGTGTTTTTTTCCAGACAAAGATTGCATTTCTTTGGTACATCATCCGATGCAATGAAATCTCTAAGTGCCCTTCGAAAGTTCAGGGGGTAGTGGATTTGCCAAGACCTAAAGACATAGCAGGAGTTCGCCGTCTACTTGGGTTAGTCACGTATTATTCAAGACTTTTACCAGACTTATCTACCATGACGTATCCCTTGCGACAACTCCTCAGGAAAAATCAAAAATTCCACTGGTCTGCAAATGCCGAAGCTGCATTTCTCAAATTGAAATCCGAAATGGTAAGTGATCGAGTCGTTGTGCCTTATGATCCAACCTTGCCAATTGAGCTCTCAACAGATGCCAGCCCAGTTGGTGTGGCTGCTGTCATTTTCCATACTATCGATGGATTAAAACGTCCTATAGCTTTTGCGTCTCGTTCATTAACAAAAGCGGAACAAAATTATTCCCAATTGGACCGAGAGGCGTTAGCCATTATTTTTGGAGCAAATCGTTTTTTTGAATACCTGTATGGAAGACAGTTCACCTTGAATATTGATAACAAAGCTCTGAATAGGATTTTTCATCCATCAGCAGGGCTCCCGAAGATGACCGCTGGACGTTTATTGAGATATGCAACATTTCTTGCAGGATTTGAGTTCAACCTCAAATTAAAAAAGGGTTCAGAACATCAAAATGTCGATTGCTTATCGAGAGCGCCCATCAAAGAGCTTAAATTTTCTTATGACAGGTTTATCAATGAAGAAGTTCAACAAGTCTCCGAAATGACTGCCATCCATATATCCAGCAAAAATCTTACTCCTGATCTAATCATCGAAGAAACCAGGAAAGATGAAGAGCTATCGAAACTTAAAGAAGGAATCACGGGATCTTCACAAGAAATGGACTTTTATATTGAAAATGAAATGGTTTTCAAAGGCTATCGAATCGTCATCCCTAAAAGTCTACGTTCAGTGGTACTAACGGAACTTCATTCAACGCATGTGGGAATCCAGAAAATGAAACAGCTTGCTAGAAGATACTGTTATTGGAGCGGTATTGACAAATATATCGAAAACTTAGTCAAATCGTGCGAAAACTGTGCCCTACTTCGACATAACCCACCAAAAGCCCCACCGCATCAATGGGACCCTCCTAAAGAAAACTGGGACCGAGTCCACATCGACTATGCTGGCCCCTGTGAAGGACATCAATTACTAATTATTATCGATGCCAAATCAAAATGGATGGAAATAGGAATTTCCAAGGATGCGCCGGACTCAGCCAAATCAATCGAACTTTTAGAAAATGTTTTCTCAAGATATGGATACCCTCGAAGTTTAGCCTCAGACAACGCTTCAATCTTCACCAGTGAAGAATTTGGAAACTATTGTAAGACCAACGGAATTCTGCAAAAATTTTCTGCTGCCGGACATCCAGCTACAAACGGATTAGCGGAACGCAGTGTACAAACGATCAAACGCCGTCTAAAAGCCATGCATGATGAGCCAATTTCGGTAGGAAAGAAAGTGCAGAAAATTTTGCATGTCTACAGAGCGACACCCTTAGCAAATAACAAATCGCCGTCTGAGATGTTTTTGAATCGACAAATTAGAATCAAATTAGGAACTTTACGTCTTCAAAAACAGGAACGATTAAGCCAGCCAAACAAGCCAGGAACCAGAACACTTGCAGTTGGGGACAGGATACAATCCAAATTTCTTGTTAAAAACAAGTCTGTTTGGAAGTTCGGAGAAGTTATCCGTAAACTTGGAAAACTACACTACGACATCAAGCTCGATGAAGGCCGCACTGTCAAGCGCCACATTAATCAGTTAATCAAAACCGGAGTAAAGAGAGTAACTTTTGCTCCCGACGTCAAATCAAAACAAGATGAAGCCATTTCAAATCAAGAAACGCCAGGGAGAAATTTTTTGCCGGATCCGATTGTTGTCAATGTATCTGGAAATTCTCCCAGACAAGCACTCAGAATCAACCAACCAGAAGTTTTGCAACCAAGAGCAACCATCAATCAACCAGAAATTCTGCAACCAAAAGTCATTCAACCTTTAATCAATCAACCAGGAAGTATTCAACCGGAAATTGTGCAACCATTAGTCAATCAACCAAATAGTAGTCAACCGAAAATTGTGCAAACTGGAAGTCATCAAGCGGAAGCCTCTCAATCACATCCTGTTGTCGATTTGACAAGTCCCGAAAGAAGTTGCAGCCAAAAAGAAGGAACTGCGAAGCAGCCAAACCAAGCAACAAATCAATCGGTCAATCCAGAATCAACACCGCCGCAAGCTCAACCAGGTCTAGGAAGAGGTCGATGGAAATCTCATAGGCCTACGAAGCAACCAGGCTATTTAAAAGACTATCAAGTTTCAACAAAAAAATAGGAGTTGGAAATAGATAAGAACTATTATTATTATTATTTTCTTTTTTCTCCTAAAATTTCTATTTTTGTTTGTTTTATCAAATCAAAATAGTTAATCAAATTTATCAAATTATCAAATCAAATCAATGAATCGAATTATCAATTGATCAAATTATAAATTTTTCAATCAAATTAAAATTTTCAAGTGTGTATCAATCTTTTCCGAAGATATCAAATTGATCTCATCAAAACTGAGTTGATCTCATCATTAGATTGTTAAAGAAATATTTTTATTTTTTTTGTTATTGTTTTTTTTTTGTATCGATTCAAATTATTGCCTCCTAGTTTTTCCTCAAGCGGGGGAGAGTGTAGGGTTTTATCGGATAGTTGTTAGACGTGTATTCGTTGGGGACTATAGCCCTACCTAGGAGTCAATCACCTGATAGGTGACCTTGTAGATATTCAATCAATATAGTCCGTTCTCTAGTCAATCTTATTAGTATCAATTGTCTCTCTCTTATTTCCTAATGAATTCGTATAACTCGACCACAACAGTCATTCCCATATGAGAATCCAGTTCGATATTTTGACTCCATTTTAAAAATAATTGAGTGGTCAGAATTCCAAGAAAGTTTTCCGACATTTAGTGAAGGGCCCAAGGTAACTATTCTGAAAATTTCATCGAGGCGAATTCACGGGAACACACCCTCTACTTATAGTCTACTGGACCCATCCTCCCTCCGCCGCAGCATGGAATATGAACGCTCTCGATATCAGTTCAATATTCTGACTCCATTTTAAGAAATTTGAGGGAACAAAATTCCATGACAATGTTCGGGCACTTAGTCAAGGTTCCAAGGTAACTACCCTGAAAATTTCAAAGAGGCGAATTCACGCGAACACACCCTCTACCAGACCTGTCGTCCCTCATCCGCATAATGGAATAAGAGCGATCCCGATATTACAATTCAGTTCTATAGACTGATTTACTGATTTAGTGAATCGGCTGGGCCTATCGAAGTTTCGACCGGTTCGATATACACGGGTTTTCCCATAAGGAATCTGAATGCGATTTTCAAGCGGAAATTTCGGCCTTTTTGAGACATTTTTTACACGTCGGAGGCTGCGATAATGGAATCTACGTATCCTCAAGTGCCAGGAGCCAGCATAAAATAGGCCCTAGTAGCAAAAATACTTGTATTGAATATTTGTATTTTATACATAGATTTAATACGTATTTAAAACGTATTTAATAAATATTTAATATACATTTAATGCACAATCTATTTAATACGTATCCAATATGTATTTAATAGTAAATTTAATACGCATTTAATTTTACATATTAATACACGTATTAAATACGCATTTAATACATATTAACTACGAGTATTAAATCCGAATATTTACCCAGATAGCATTCAATCTCCTGACAATGTCCGGACAAAATCCAACATCGTCGGGTATTGTCAGAATATTCTGTGGATATCCTCACAAAATCAGACTATTTCGGATATTGCCAGGATATCCTCAGAATATCTTGGGATGATTCGGTAAAATGTAGTCTTCGAATAATTTACAGATATGTTTTTTTTTTTTTTTTTTTTTTTGGTGTAGCATCTCACATCATCATCAGCGGGTGGGTGAGGGGGGGCGACTGTAATCAGAATGGAGAATCGTCTCGCGATAAGGCCGCAGCTCACCGTGAGTGCTGCTGTTGAGGTACTGGCCCAAAGATTACTTCCGCCAATATTCATTATGGTAATGTGTGTTCTGTGGTAACCCTGCAGGCAAACTCAGAATGAGAATATTCTCAGAATATTCCAGCCAGAATATTCCGCCGAGAATATTCTCAGAATATTCTTTACAGTAGGTAGGTATATTTACCTTCAAAGACAATTTTGTGGGGAAAAAAATCTGAAAACACACTAGGATATCCTGGGGATATTCTCCGATTATTCCGCAGAGAACGCTCTCAATGATTCTACTTCCAAGCGCTACCACTAGATAGCGCTCGCCTCCTTTCAATCTAATATCTTTTCCTTTTTGACTTTTCTAATTTCTCTTTCAATATTTTTCTTTAAATAAATTTTATTACAAGGTGCGTTTAATTGTTTCCTATAATGTCAAGTAATCGGGTTTCGATAATCTTCAGATTTGTAATGTAAATTTTCATTTGAACTTCAAATTCTCAAAGTTTGGAACTGAATTGATTTAAGTGCGTCCGCGCCTTCTTTCTCTTCATTCAATATTACTACGACTCTTAGTCTGTTTTGAAACTCTCTATGGCGAAGTTGACCTCCTGGAGTAAATAGAAGTTCCATTCTCGGACTTCAGAATCCATTGGAATAGAACCATTGTGTAAATCACCATTGTGTCTTTGGTTTATGACTAATAGGGTAAAAATATTGCTTGAATTGCTCTCGGCGTCGATTGTTGATATCCGGAAAATATCTTGAGGATTTGCAAATATCGTACGGATATCTGTAGGATATTCGACTATCCTACAGATATCCTCAGAATATTCTGAGGATATCTAACCGAATTTTTAAAATCTTCGTGAGATATCCGCTGGATATCCGCGGGTGTTAGGATATCCATAGGATATTCCTCGGATATCAGAGGTGTGCCAAATGAATATCCGTGGGATATCCTATGGATATTGCCGAATATCCATAGGATATCCATAGGATATCTTAAATATTTGTTTGGATATTCTCAGGATATCCTATAGATATCCGTCTGCTATCTGGGTAATATGTACTACCTATCATATTTAATATGTATTGAATTCATGTATTAAATACAAATATTTAATAAGTAAACCGAAAAAAAGGGAATTGCTGGAATAACAAAAGATTGTTTGCAAAATTTGCATTTACTTTTTTGGGAAAATTTAGCGTGTACGTAGGTAAATGAACAATTTTATTTTGTTAGAAATGCTAAACACTTAGTCGCTAAATTAGCTGGCTAGAGATTTTGTTGTTTTCGCATTTTGGATTGTTATTCTTGTAAAATAATTTTGCTGAAGTGACATTCTTCACTCCTTGTTATACCCACATTCTAAATGTTTGTAAAAACTGTAATCCAGAATGATAATATATCAATTTTTTGGATTGTAAAACTTCCAAAACCATGATTTGTAGAATTAATTAAATTTAGCATTATAAAAACTGCAATCCAAAATGAAAAAGCATCAATTTCTTGGATTGTAAAATTTACCAAATCTTGATTGTAGAATTAACTAAAGCAGGCATTGTAAAAAGTGCTATTCAGAATGAAAAATCATCAATTCTCGGATTGTAAAATTTTATATTTAGAACGCAAAATCATTTGATTGCGCTCTCTGGTTGACAAAGTTTGAAGTACTCTTCCGTTTTGTACTCACTCGGCAGTTTACGCTCCTCTGCAAGGAATTGTACCTTAAGATGCGTATTTTATGCTCTGAATCATTATCTGCTGTGATAGCCTAGTGGTAAAGTGCTGGACAATCACCACGGCTACCCAGGTTCAAATCCCGGGTCTTCAGGTGAATTTATCATCTCATTAATTCATCATACCTCTGTGCCATGCCTACATCTAACGTCTAAATGTAATACTCTCTGTGAAATCAAATCAATACAATGTAACTTGTGCATACACGAAGCCAAAACGAATGAGTACTTCACACGTTGCCAACCAGAGCGCGCAATTGAACGATCTTTCGTTCTGGATGATATGGAATTTTACGATCCAAAATATTGATAATTTTTCTTTCTGGATTGCAGTTTTTACAATGCCGGATTTTGTTAAATGTACAATCAAGATTTTGTAAATTTTACAATCCAAGAATTTATGTTTTCCCATTATGAGTTGCACTTTTTACAATGCCAGATTTTGGAAATTTTCAATCCAAGTGTTTCAAAAGTTAACAATACATATAGCTGTCACGATTTTTTGCGATACTGGATTGTAAAATTATCAACCCCCATTGTAAATTTAACACTTTTTTTTCGGTGTATTATCTATCGTTTTTAATATATATTTTATATGATTCATCCATTGGTGGATCCAGCCCATGCAAATGGGGGGAGGGGGACGATCCCCCCCCCCCCCCCCCCCCCCGCATCCGCCAGTGGACTCATCGCAAAGATCAATTAACTGGAACTTGATCTCGAAACAGTCAACAAATTTAAAAATAGACGTATATTATCTAAGTATCGTATTGAATACATATTTAACGCATGATTCATCCCAATGATAAATTCGAACTGGAAACATATTTAATAACAGTGGGTCTAGTTTGACAGCTTTGACTCAATCGCTCAAGCGGCTAGGTGCAATTGTTAGGTACATTTCCCATTCCTGATCGCCTCTCATAAAAAAAAAAAAACTATTTTCCACCACATGATCATCTGGGAGATAAAAATGTTGACACATTCCGCTGGGTCGTGTCAATAAATATTGATTTTTCACCCTCCTGTAATCTCTTCAAACCGCGAGAACTCGCTAACGCCAACTGATCTCAATCTAATGAGGTTCTTCGAGACCGGTGGGTGATGTTAAAAGTGTTGGAGGTGGTCTGATCCTCTCTGCAGTACTGATACAGTACCAACTTCTTTACCCCTTTGACATGGTATAGTAGATCCCAGTCACATTCCATTTCAAAGACAAGGTATCTCTACAGGTAACCATGGGCGGCGCGTGGGGTCAAAAAGTGGGGGGCTAAAATTCAATTTTTTTTTTATTGTTTGACGCAGGCGGGTGGGGGATAAATAACCATTTTCTCTTATGGAAAATTTGAAATTTTGACTTGAAAGGGGCTAAAATTTAAAAATACTGAAAATTTTGGCTAAATAGACACACTTGAAACAATTTGGTTAGGAAAGTTTTTGAAGAATATAAACAAAAGGTGCGACAATCTCGTTTCCTTAGTAACTTCTGAATGAAGCAGACAGATGGCGATGAGGAATTGATTACGTTTTTTCATTCTTCTTTTTCTCTTTTTCTTTCTTTTTCCTTTTTTCTTTTTTTCTCGTTCAAATTTTTTTTTAGCCCCTCGTTCCCAAAAAAGTAGGGGGGCTATAGCCCCAATAGCCCCTTATACGCGCCGCCTATGCAGGTAACCAATGTCTCTTTTCAATGCGCATCTTTTGGATATGCGGCCATTCTTACTTTATGAGCCAATCATATAACCTCTCCTTCTAAAGGGGTGCGATAACAGTCCTTACCCAAATAAATAATAATATCCATTTCAAATGAAATTGGCCTATTTATTTACTATGTATTCATTAGGTATTCAATACATATTTAGTAAATATTTAATTTTGTATTTGATACGTATTAAATACCATATTAAATATGTATTAAATACCATATTAAATTACGTCAAAAATTGGGACAAACCCCCCTATAAATACATATTTAAAACACATTTTATACCATATTAAATAGAAGTATTTCTTATGTATTTTTGCTACTAGGGGGGCGATAGCGCAAAATTTAAACTAGTTATGCCGCATATATCGAAACAAGTCGTGAAAGTGATGTTATGGCACTCCATTGTTTACATCCTTACTCCCAGCCTCTATGAACTGCAAAACTTCCACAATTTTTTTCATTTAGCAGTTATTTCTTCAGAACTTTTGGAGGCATTATGTGCCAGAGTATAGCAGCACACCTGCACTAACATTTTGAGTCCTGTAATTCCTGACATTACCACAGATTTTATAAAAAGCCACGTTCCGTAACTCTACCCGAGTCTTCGTTTGCATTTTTCAGTCATATTCTTCGACCTACCGGTGTTTCATTTGTTTCTTTGATGCTTGTATCCTTCATTTACCTCTTACCCGTCAATCACATAGTTCTTAAAACATTGTCGGCTGTAAAGAACCTTTCGGCAGGGTGATTCAGTCCCGTCATCAATCAACCGTCCTCCCACGTGCTCCTGACTGTAGCCTCCCTGTAGCTTTATTTGAGTGTTGCCCCCCTTTTACTCGTCTAGATTTGAATTACAGCCCTGTCAGCAAAAGTCATGTCGACAACATGCTCACATCATACATGGAATATTTCATGGGAAAAAATATTCTCAACATTCACAGCCACATATTCTGAGCATTTTTGGAGTATGCATACAGCATGCCTAGAATATGCTGTCAATATTTTGCATCATCATAATTCAACATGTGTTGATAATATTTACAATAATGTTGCTTTCATATTTCATGACTGGTGCTATGTATATTATACAACATATTGGACACAATATACCCAAAACGTGCTTAAAGTATGCTCTCAATATGTTGCTTCATCATGATTTAACATGTGTTGATAATATTTACAATAATGTTGCTTTCATATTTCATGACAGATGCTAATAATATACAACATATTGGACGCAATATACCCAAAACATGCTTATGAATATGCTCTTAATATGTTGCTAAATTAGATTATTATTTATATGTATTTATTCGTATTTATATACGCTGAATAATTGCTGCAACGTCTTTTAAAAGTGGTTTTTATTTATTAATTAATAAAGAGCAAAAAATAAAATGCAATGTTTTTGGTAGAATATTTCTAAAACAAGATTAAGGAAATGTTATTCTAGACAGGGTGTCCAAGACCGTGGCCTATTCTCAGCCGCTATTCAACACAAATAACTGAAAATTGGCATACGAACGTATTTTGACGAGACAAATTCAAAGTTTGAGGTTTCTAAGACCCCAGATTATTTTTGGGGGGTTGAGGGGGGAGGGGGAGGGGTGGGAGGGGGAGGGGTGGGAGGGGAGGGGGAGTGGTGGGAGGGGGAGGGGTGGGAGGGGGAGGGGTGGGAGGGGGAGGGGTGGGAGGGGGAGGGGTGGGAGGGGGAGGGGTGGGAGGGGGAGGGGGAGGGGTGGGAGGGGGGTTGACCCCATTACGGTACCAATGATCCCCCTTCAAAAGCGAAAGAAGTGTAAAAATTGAGTCAAATTGGTACTCCTAATCAACAAGTATAAAACAAGGTAAACTTTGGTTCGTCAACTCAAAATCATTTTTTAGCCTCCGCAAGTAGCCCCCATTAGTAGTCGGAGGCTTTTGAAAACATCAAATTTGAGCTCTTTGACCTAAGATACCCCCGTTCAGATATTTTTCCGGATATTTTACGACAATTCTTGCACCAATTGGTTATTTATGCTGGGGGGCTATTTGGGGGGGATGAGGGGCCCAAAAATGACTTTCAGTTGACATACCAAAAGTCTTGTATTGTAGGATTAGGAGTACCAATCTGACTCAATTGTTTAACTTATTTTGCTTTTAAAGGGGGAATCCCCGATACCAAGAAGGGGTCGACCCCCCCAAACTCTCCCCCCCAAAAAATAAGCGGGGGCCTTTGAAACCTCACAATTTGAATTTGTCTCGTCAAAATACATTAGCACACTAATTTTCAGCTCTGTATGTTGAGTATCGGCTGAGAAAAAGGCCTGGTACGGTAGGTCTGGGACACTCCCTGTACGTATAATGAAGATGTTTCAATAATTTCTACTCCAAAGTGCGAAAATTTCCCATTTTTGGGAAGCTCTCAAAAGCTCAAAAACAATCTTACGTAAAGTTTGATGGAGCAAAGTTATTTATTTGTATTCCTCCCACATGGTACTATAAAAAAAGTCATTCATTTTGATAACTTTAGCGGCTATTATAATTTGAAGACCACCTCAATCCAAAGAACAAATTTTTCCACCTAATTGGTATAAATACAAACAATTCCACTCATCAGTCAAGGAACGATATCTTGATCGGATCCGAGCGTAACATTGAGTGGAGTCGCCTTACAGTTTCAAATACCCAATGTACTATCGCAGGGCCACATGACCGGGCGTAAGTTACGCCCAGGTCCTCTCAAGATATCAGACAAGATATGACCCTAGGAAGGCTATGAAGTTGCAACTGAAAATTAGCTCGAAATGCGAAGTTCGCCTCCATCCTCAGACAGTGCCTCTAATAGAAGTACTTCCTTCTGGATTAAGTAAGTAGAATTCCGTACCAATTACACGTAGAACGAAAATGGACATTGGATACAGGCAATTCCCGCATAAATATTTTTTATTTTCAACATATGCTGACGAGATGTTAACAATATGCTGACAACATGCTCCAAAACATGCTCACAATATGTTTTTACAATTTGCTCACAATATACAAACATGGAAATTAGAAAAAATATACAGGGTGTCCGAGAAATGAGTTCACACTTTTGCTGTGAGCGCCTGGTTGATTGTAAAAATCTGAAAAATTCAGGAATAATCTATTACCCCTAAGCAACTTCAGAGAAAATATCGGGGGGCTCCCACCCCCCTTAAGGGGGGGCGTAGGCCCCAAAATGTACCCCGTGTTGCCAATATATCGCATATTTCAAATGGCAGGGGGTATTTTTTATTTCATCATTCAAAAGAGCTCAAAAAACTGAGTAATTTCGTTTTTTCAGATTTTCGGTAGCCCCTCTCAAAACAAAATGGCGGCCAAATAGCTACCTCATACTTTAGAGGCCCAACACTTCAGTTTGAATCAATATTTTTTCAAACACTAAAAACTTCCTGAATCCTCAGAACGTCCTCTTTCCAATGATGTGCCACACTTTATCATTTGGTGGAAAAAAAATGGGGCGCGGAGCCCCCCCAAAAATTTTTGAGTTTGGGGGGCTGTAGCTCAAAAAAGTCAAATGTAAAGGGGGGTCGTGTTGTACATCAATCGAAAGGTCTTAAAAAAAGGAAGAATTTGGCGGAAAACCCAAAGTCGCTACAATGCGTCTATTCAAAATGGCGGCCATTTAACCATTTGGGGGTGGGGGACCGTCCCCCCCCAAATAAAATCCCTCCATCGAGTGATACACCAATCGAAAGGTCTTGGAAAGAGAAAGAGAATGGCGCAAACCGGACGTCAATACGATGCTTGCATCCAAAATGGCGGACGGTCAAAGTTTTTTGGCTTACGACCCTGCAGGCCTATAGCCAAAAAACTTTAACCGGCTGCCATTTTGGATGCAAGCATCGTATTGACGTCCGGTTTGCGCCATTCTCTTTCTCTTTCCAAGACCTTTCGATTGGTGTATCACTCGATGGAGGGATTTTATTTGGGGGGGACGGTCCCCCACCCCCAAATGGTTAAATGGCCGCCATTTTGAATAGACGCATTGTAGCGACTTTGGGTTTTCCGCGAAATTCTTCCTTTTTTTAAGACCTTTCGATTGATGTACAACACGACCCCCCTTTACATTTGACTTTTTTGAGCTACAGCCCCCCAAACTCAAAAATTTTTGGGGGGGCTCCGCGCCCCATTTTTTTCCACCAAATGATAAAGTGTGGCACATCATTGGAAAGAGGACGTTCTGAGGATTCAGGAAGTTTTTAGTGTTTGAAAAAATATTGATTCAAACTGAAGTTGTGGGCCTCTAAAGTATGGGGTAGCTATTTGGCCGCCATTTTGTTTTGAGAGGGGCTACCGAAAATCTGAAAAAACGAAATTACTCAGTTTTTTGAGCTCTTTTGAATGATGAAATAAAAAATACCCCCTGCCATTTGAAATATGCGATATATTGGCAACACGGGGTACATTTTGGGGCCTACGCCCCCCCTTAAGGGGGGTGGGAGCCCCCCGATATTTTCTCTGAAGTTGCTTAGGGGTAATAGATTATTCCTGAATTTTTCAGATTTTTACAATCAACCAGGCGCTCACAGCAAAAGTGTGAACTCATTTCTCGGACACCCTGTATGTTGAGAACATGCTGACATGATGTTATCATCATATGACAATATGTTCCAACATATTAACATGTTGTCACAATATTGTAGGCATGACTTCTTGCTGACTGGGAGACTGAAGGTAAGAACCTATTGTTGTAATTTAGATGTGTTAGTAACCCAGCGATAAAATTTTCGGATAGGCAAACGACTATAAAGTACCTACTTAGACTCTGTACGGTTGCGGTGATGAGGAAACACTAACTTGTTGAGTAATATCAAGCAAATTGGAGCTCAAAATTTCAAAGCAGATATACTACAATACTCTGGCATATTATTCCTCCAAAATTTCTGAAGAAATAACTGCTAAATGAAAAAAATTATGGAAGTTTTGCAGTTCATAGAGGTTGGAAGTAAGCATGTAAACAATGGGGTGCCATAACCTCACTTTCACGACTTGGTTTGATATATGCGGCATAACTAGTTGAAATTTTGCGCTATCGCCCTATTTTATGCTGGTTCCTGGCACTTGAGGATACGTAGATTCCATTATCGCAGCTTCCGACGTGTAAAAAATGTCTCAAAAAGGCCGAAATTTCCTCTTGAAAATCGCATTCCGATTCCTTATGGGAAAAAAACCCGTGTATATCGAACCAGTCGGAACTTCGATAGGTCCAGACGAGTATATCGCATATAATCGCACGATGTATCGACTCACTAAATCAGTCTATATTCCGACTCCATTTTACAGGGGCGTGCCATGGTTTCCATCGAGAGGGGGGGAGGGGGGAGTGCAATCTTGCCGCCCTCCACGATTGACGCCCCTCAAAATTATAAATTTGATTACTTTTTCTGAATTTTTATTGTGCTTGTTACACACTGATTTTGCCGCTCTCTGTGATTCATTTTGAAATTCGATACCTATAACTTTTTTTTGTTTTTTTTTGTTTTTTGTTTTTTGTTTTTTGTCTTTTTTTGTTCACCCTGATTTTGCCGCCCCCGGAGAGTGCCACCAGGGGCAAGGTACCCACATCCCCCCTTACCCACGGCACGCCCCTGTCTGTGACATCATCTTTTGGCCCATGTTAAAGAGTCATGAGATGCCAGGATTGAAACGGTCTGAATTGCAAAATAGGTATATAAATACAGTGTGTAACAAAACTATGTACATTAATTTTTAAAACGTGTTCTAGAGGTAAAAATAAGACTTTTTTTCCCTATAAACATGGGTCCGAAATTGTAGCCTTTCCGAGTTACAGCGTTGAAAAGTTTCCGGAAAACAAATTGAAAAATTGTCATAACTCCCTCGAGAATTTTTCTTAATTCTCGCAACTAGGAGTTCTGGTGTAATTTTAGGCGCTCTTGCCGATTTTGGCCATGAAAATGCTGTATCCAATTGTATGAGGGAGGTTTGTTTTGGGGATTTTTCTTGATTTTTATCACTTTTTTTGGCCAAACTATGTGAAAACATTCTTACGGATTCAATAAACCCAAAAGCGATTAGCATTACTCAAAAGTTCGTAAAAAAATATGCATTTTTGGTCTTTACGAGTTTTTCCAATTCGCAAACCATTTCCGAAAAAATCGTCTCTGAAGTTGCAAAGGTCGGCCAACAATCGCCTTTTCTTTGATTTTGTCAATTCTTGGCCGACTTTTCCAACTTCAGGGACGAATTTCTCGGAAATGGTTTACGAATTGGAAAAACTTGTTACGACCAAATATGCATATTTTTTACGAACTTTTTAGCAATGCTAATCGCTTTTGGGTTTAATGAATCCGTAAGCATTAATTTGGCCAAAAAAAGTGATAAAAATCAAGAAAAACCCCCAAAACCCCCCTCTTTTTGCATACAGCATTTTCACTGCCAAAATCGGCAAGAGCGCCTAAAAATACATCAGAATTACTATTTGCGAGTATTAAGAAAAATTCAGGAGGGAGTTATGACAATTTTTCAATTTGTTTTTCGGAAACTTTGAAACACTGTAACTCGAAAAAACTACAATTTCGGACCCACATTTCTAGGGGAAAAAAGTCTTATTTTTACCTCTAGAACACGTTTTAAAAATTAATGTACATAGTTTTGTTACACCCTGTATATATGAAAACCCTCGAGGGCGATCGATTCCATTTGTAAAGCTGAATCGATAGAGGGGTCACTGGGTTTCTATGTGACACCACCTTTTTGCCCATATTTAAGAGTCATGAGATGCCAGGAGTGAAACGGCCCGAGTTGCAAAAGAAATGAAACCCCTTGAGGGCAATGAGTATTCATCTTCAGATATAAAACCACCAACAAAATTACATATTTAGCACCCTGTAGACGTATGGATGGGCAGCTATGTAGGCAGGGGTGGATCCAGGAAAGTCTCAAAGGGGGGGCCATTTTTGTAACGTGAGTGGGGGGTATGGGGGGACACCCCCCAGTCAATGGGGGTCCCTCCCCCTAGAAAATTTTGAAAAATTAAGCTTCTCTACAGCCGATTTGAGGCATCTTTTAAACGTTTACTCCTCATTTTTATACTACCTCATTTCAATTTTTGTTCGTAAAAGTGGAAGATCCCGCCCTTGCTATTGTTTCTCCCCATTCCAAAACAAGATAGTAATTAGAAAGTTAGATGAATCACACTTAGATTCTCTTTTTCTTTTGCTTTCCCCCATCTTCCTCTTCCTCTTACTGTTTTTTTTTTTTTTTTTTTTTTTTTTTGGGCTCAAGAGGGGGGGGCATGCCGCCGTGCCCCCCCCCCCTCTCTGGATCCGCCCATGTATGTAGGATAGAAGAAAGTAAACCGAATCAATGGAGGTTCTAGCTCGTAGAAACAACTCCATTATTTCCGATATAAAATGTGAAAAACACTTCAAAAACGGATTATCAACGCTGAACGAACGACGAAAATAAAACTGCAAAACCACTAATGAATGAGGAGTCTGAATCAAAATCTTTCACTTATTCGAACTCGAGATCAACTTTTGGAATTATAACATACAAATAATAATGTGCAGCAATGAATAAATAAACAACCTGCAAACTTCGAGAAAGATTACTAAAACACGAAAATACTCATCATGAGAGGCGGAAGCTGCCCAGTGCCCAGGCCAAGTCAGAAAACGCAACCAGGGAGAGCAACCGTAAACACTTATATAACTATCCTGTTTAATATTTTTTTAATAATTTATAAACTTGTAGTTATAGGTATAAGTACTCGCTCTTCACTGAATCTCAGTTGAATTTAGATTTTCTCTCCCATTGATAAGTACTTTTGTTATTTTTTTTTTTTTCAAACAAAATAAAACATGATGCTCTCTTTTGAAACACCCCCTTTGTACTCCTCGTATACATATGTAGTACTAAAAACTTCATGATCCAACCTTCCTTCCTCTTAACTTTACTTATCGAGTCAAAAACTTTTACAACTTCGTGCATTTGAAATCTATGAAGGTAGGTACGTCTACAGATCTGCATAGATACATGCGTGTGAACAAAAACGTTTGAGTCAACTCCCTGCTTACGTCATAAACTACTTATTCTAAAAATAAACTGAGAGAACTGTAAGCAGTTGACCAGAGCAAAATTTTTATTAAATCATAACACTTTGAAAAATATTACAAAAATAAATTAAAATATATTCATCGACTGCAAGTAATCAAATAAAAAGATGGGGTAAAATTAATGCAGAATATTGCAGAAGCATTCAAATTTTGTCATTTTACTCTCATTTACAAAAATTGTTTGTAGCTGAAAAAATAATTTTAACAACTTGACTAGATATTTTGTACTCGGGTTATTTTATATTCCAACAGCTTCCGCTCGGAAAAATTGGTCTTCAGGTTAGTATGCAAAAACAAACAGGGAGAATTGGTAATCATGGAAATTTCCTCTTTCAGCTTTTTGAACATCATTGTTTAATAATTAATTCATTCATTTTTTCCGTGCCTGCAAAACCATTCAGATTATAGTTTTATTTGAGTTATCGGCGCGCATCACTTTGATTCGTCTATTTTTCTTTTAAAACCTATGCGTTTCTATGATGTCTTTTTGGAGAGTATACGTCTGAAAAACAGGCTAAAAACATTATAAGAACCCAACATAGAGGAATTTATGTCCTCCTACTCTTTTAATCTGATTATAGTAACTATCCTGAATCGCACAACAAATATTTTTCCTAGTATCGCGGAGAACAGGAGGGTAGCAGGTTAATTGCTACCATCTAATTTTACTTTCGATGGTGGTAATGATTTTCGCCAAAGGTAGGTACAGATTTAAAACAACATGAAGTTGCTTCAACATTAAAAAATGGAAGAGAGAACGCATGATCCCTAAACATAAAACACGAGTTACAAATTCAGGAAGATCGGCACTCGTAATGTTCTGGATCCATGAATCTTTCTTCATTTAGAATGTCTCAAAACGTTGGAAATACTTTTGACGAGCCATAATTTATTGAACTTTTGACCAAGCCGATCACTGATCGTCCGCTTTAAACTCTCATGGGCCAAGCCCGAGTTTACTCGTCTTTCTCCTCTAGTATTTTTCTCATCGCTCTATAGTATCATGAATCATGATTCAGAAGAAACGCAATTCGGGATGTAGACACTTACAAGATAAAGGTTCGTTCGGGCGCCTTCAATTCATCGTTCTGGCAATTTCAACTCCCCCGAGTACAAACAGTTAACTACCCTCTCTATATTAACGGAATAGTGGCGTTCTTTTGATCAAACCTGGTTAACTGATAATTCTTTCTTGTTAATCTCTCAGAAAATCGGACCGAAGAAAATGATGGTAAAATGGTTTTTAAAAAAGAGACACACATATCAACCTGAATACCAAGATATTGAGCTTCTGCGTGCACATCATCAATACATAACATAAATTAAGCTGATCGAATTTAAAATTTTCGATTAAAGAAATACACTTGTCTTTTCATGTTTTTAAACAATCAGTAAGAAGGCTGAAACTGTAATCAATAAAAGGGGTTCATTAAAAATCGGAATTTTTCGCCCACCGCTTGTTTTTGACGAAACTTTGGGGATCGATTGAGGTTACTATGAGTAGTGGATCCTGAAATTTTCGCGACCTAAAACCAATTTTTAGAGGGGGGCGGGGGGTCAAAGTTGAAACCTTCAAACTCAAATATCTCGCTAAAAATAAAGCTTTTGAAATGTGGTTTGCACGAAAAAACCCAAAATAAAATTTCCTTTCTTTTGACCACCCTCATGTTCCACAAAATTTTAAACAAACACTTGCAATTTGCAATTTTTTTATTTTTAGGCTCAACATTTTTTACAAATATCGAAATTCTGAAATAACGCATTCTTCTGAAACAAACAAAGAAATCAAGACTTTGCGTGTACCGAATCCAAGACTCACAAGATATAACTACAATAAAAATTAGGGGTGTATACTCGTAAAAGAGGTAACCATTCGCTTCCCTTACATTTTTTATCATTCATGGGCGGGCACTTTTTAAACTCCAGAAGGGAAAAAAATCCAAAATTTTACTCTAGTGGACCCCGCCAACATGATGACAGACATTAAAGTGAAAACATACCCTTTCCATTTGATTTTTTCAAAAAATGGGTACCCACCCTCATAGATAGTCCCCAAGGGATGGTTGGGGGGGGGGGGGAGCTTGAAATATTTCCCCCTCATTCTTATGGGTATATACAGGGTGTACCAAACCACCCGGATAGGGCATTTTTCTCGAAAACTACTGAACCAAATGATTTGAAACATAAAAGTCAGATAGAGAAGTGACCCCAAATTTTTCGTTTTTGATGTTTTCAAAAGCCCCCGATGGGCCCTTGGGACGGTTTTGGGGGGGGGGAGGTTCAAACACATTTTTCAAGTTTTCTTGAAAAAGTCTCCAATAAAGGTATTGAAAAAAGTTCATAATCGTAGAGTAGAAGTAATTGGCGACATTTTTGCTCCTATAATTTTTTTCCAAAACCCCAAACTTATTGAGTTTTGGGGGATTTTTGGATTTTCGTTGAATCGGCCTTTTTGACCACCCTGTTCAAAATTTCTCAAAAATATTTACAGATTCTGAAAGAACAGATCAATACCTGTCGATCGGTCTGCCACATGTTACCTATATGTTTAAAAATAAGGTGTTTTACGCCAAATCAAAATTTTGATGTTTCAACGGTAGATTTGGCGCGATTTCATGGTTTGAGCCAGTTAAGCCCCAAAATTTTGATTTGGCGTAAAACACCTTATTTTTAAACATAAAGGTAACATGTGGCACACCGATCGACAGGTATTGATCTGTTCTTTCAGAATCTGTAAATATTTTTGAAAAATTTTGAACAGGGTGATCAAAAAGGCCGATTCAACGAAAATCCAAAAATCCTCCAAAACTCAAAAAGTTTGGGGTTTTTGGAAAAAAATTATGGAGCAAAAATGTCGCCAAGTACTTCTACTTTAAGATTATGAACTTTTTTCAATACCTTTATTGGAGACTTTTTCAGGAAAACTTGAAAAATGTGTTTGAACCCCCCGGGAGGGGGGCCCCCAAAACCGCCCCAAGGGCCCATTGGGGGTTTTTGAAAACATCAAAAACGAAAAATTTGGGGTCACTTCCCTACCCGACTTTTATGTTTCAAATCATTTGGTTCAGTAGTTTTCGAGAAAAATGCCCTATCCGGGTGGTCTGGTACACCCTGTATAGGTACATTACACGTATTCCATCAACTTTTCGCATTTTCCCTAGAATGGCCATAATAAAAGCTTGCCAGATGGTCTGAAACACCCTGTATAAGTATTGCAGAAAAAAGTTGCAAAAATCAATAGCCAGTGAAGTGACAGGTATTTTGAATTTTTCCAATTGTTACCCTACCAGTAGATTTAACTTAATTCAACGGAACTCTTTAATAGAGATGTTGCAAACTTTTGCTACAGGCTTAACCCTTTATGGGCCAAGCCCGAGTATACTCGGTTTTTTCTTCTCTAGTCTACTTCACATTGTTTCAATCTTCTTTCCGAATAAACGCGACTATTGATGAAAACATGTACAAGACAAGATGTCTTCAGGCGCCTTCAATGTATCGTATAGGCAATTTCAACTCCCCCGAGTACGAACAGTTAACTACCATCCCTTTATAAACGGAAGAGTGGCGTCATTTTGAAATAACCTGGCCCTCAGAGGGTTGATAATAGTTAAATGCGGGGTAAAATCCTGTAAAAATAACGATTGGCACACTGAAAAATCACGAAATCCACTCCCCAACTCATCAAATGCTTTCAAACGCGAAACCGTAATGGCGGCCATTGCCACACAAATCTTATGGCAATTGTAAGTTTCTCCTTCTTCTCGGGTGGTGTTGCGAGAACACCTCGTGTAGATGGAGCTGATTGAAGACAGGGAAACCCCATGTAATCAGTGCCAACGGCCACCATTACGGTCTCGCGTTTGAAAGCCTTTTGTGAGTTTAAGAGTGGATTTCGTGATTTTTTAGTGCGTAAATCGTTATTTTTACAAGGTTTTACCCCATATTTAACTATTAATAAGCCTGTAGCAAAGGTTTGCGACAGCTCCATTGTTGAGGTTGAAGTTGATGTTCTTGAACTGGCGCCGCACAGTGTTCGGAGCGACCCGGATATCAGGCAGAAACCTCAAATTTGAAATCGGCGTAGAAGTGGGTTTTATCGCCTTACTTAGCTCCCTTCTAAAGGAGTTAAAACATGCATATCAGCCATATTTAATGATTTGGAAGGCTCATAATATTGATCCCACAGACATGTGAAAGTACAGGTTTTGACATGAATGTTGAGCCAACTTGGGCGACATAACATATCTATATTTGTAAGAAAAACAATATTGTATTAGTCATATTCTACTTCTTGTATACATCATTCAGGACTTACAAATGTACTTTTTGGCCGTTTAAACATTTATTTCATGTGTTGTACAAGGGGGAGGGGGGGGGGGGGTTAGACCCCCAAAAATTGACTTTCCGTCAGCACTCGCGCCCTTTTTGGAGGACGTTTAAAAAATTCCCCGTATGACCCCGCAAATCTAAGGCAAAGAACGTTCAGAAAAAAATTTTCTCTGAACGTTCCAGCAACAATTTGCAGCCAGAAGTTGCCCCTTTTTCTTATTTTTGTGTTCAAATGTGGCTCTGCGGCTTGTGTGGGACTTAGTCATTTTCACCATCGTGAGATGATCCATGTTCGAGTGTCAATATGTTTTTCCCCCGCACTGCCTCGGGGAAATATGTCAAGGAAAAGTCAGAAAAACATTTTTTTTGGAACGATATAATAACAATTAGCTGCCCGAAGTTGCCCCTTTTTCTTTTTTTTTGTGTGTTCAAAAGTGGATCTGCGGCTTGTGTGAGACTTAGTCATTTTTACGAAAAGAAAAAAAAAATTGTAAATGAAATCTAAAGTTAAATCTGATGTAAAGAATGAAACCTGCGACCCGAAAAACCCTCCAGTCCCAAGTTTCAATGAAATGCGAGTATGCTAGAGGTTTCCGCCAAAGATCCAGGTCGCTCCGAACACTGTGCGCCGGCAGGTGAGGCATCGACCATCGTTGCTAGAGTGAGGTGAATCAGGTTTGGTTTCTTTACTTGCCGTTGCCCAGCTCCTCGTCACATACGAAGATCTAGCTCTAGCAGTAGAGAGAGAAAAGTGAGGAGAGGGGCGAGACATTTATAGTAACTTTAGATTTAGATTTGCCGGCCATTGTTGTTTTTGGACAGTGAGGACTGGTGTCGATTCTGTAAACAGTTGCATTCTTCGAATTCATTCTGAGTGCTGGCAATTCACATTAAATGCTAATTTTACGACGGTAAACACAATTTACATCGCACAGCGACGGAATATGAATTTGAATATCCTGCTTGAAAACACGAACATGTAACACGACATTTTTCAAGAACAAATTGAAGTAATAATAAATTAATAAATGTAGGAGCGAAAGTTTATCGGCATTGCTCATGCAATGCTCAGATGCTACCAAACATTTTTTGAAGTCAAGCATACATTCATTTATTCAAATGAAAAAAAGCACTAATATATGCAAGAGAGGTGAATTTAAATTAAATTTCAGATCTATCCCATCAAACGAACAATATCAAGAGGAAGTAAATCAAAAACATAAGGTACTATTTTGGTCATTTTACTTAATCAGAATAAAAATGCGGTTCCATCACGTATCAGCACTGGGACATGTAACGCTGCGATTATTATTGAACTGATTGCATGTCAATCTGTAATGTTCAGCTCTTTCATCAGTCCTCATTGTGTCGGCAAATTTATTTTCTTATGACTTATCTATTAATCAAGATATCTGAGTTTGGGAATCTGTGTCCAAGCCGAAGTTTTCCGCACTTAAAGAGTCCGACTCGTTGATGGAACCAAAGCTCGTCCATTTGGGCTGCGTTTCCGCGTAGATCGGGATCCATATGGAGCTAGCTTGCTCCGATTTCGTTTTCCCACTATCACCAATAGATTTGCATAAAATCTTCACCAATAGAATGCAATGGTGCGGCAGGAAAATTTGGATGAGGCTGAATGTCAGCAGGACTAGGACATCCACTCAAAGACAAGTTGATCTCGTGACAACTTGATGAACAGGAGTATAAAGTGTCCGTCTCGGAGGCAGTTTGTTTCTTATCCTCGTATTTCTTTTGGTTAGCTTGGTTAACGCAGCTCCCTGTCCTTGACGTGATCTGCAACCGAGAGTTAAACGGTTCTAACATAAAAACAAAACAGGAGTGGTTAAACGTAACGAATCCCCCTCTCCCCCTCCCTCTGGCTTTTTCTATAATTGATATTTTGAGAATCGATGTTTGCAATTTGTTTCCATATGTAGAGAAGGTTATTTTTTGGAGCTATTTTGGGGGCACTGATGATGGGAGAAGATGTTGCCCGAAACGAATTAAACTATTAAGTGTACTGTGAGTCATTCTTCTTTTTACCAATATTTTGGGGCCCCTTGATTTTAGAGGGTGGGAAATGGAGGTCAGGGGGTCCTAAATCGAATATTTTAAACGGAGGCCTCATTTTATATTGTTTATTCGAGAAGAGCTTACAATTCTAAGCATTTTGCACCGAACGAAAGTTTGATCTGTTTTTTCAAGCTCCATAAATTAAAGTTCCGAGATCGATAACCACACATTGTCAAAAATTGTGTGCTCCTTTCAAAAGAGGCCAAATTTTAAAAAAAACATTGAAAGGAAATGTTTTACGAAATAAGCACCATAAGGAAAAAAATATTTCAGTTCCCAAAAAATTGTCAAGAATAATTTTTTGGACCCTCAAAACTTTTTTCATTTTTCAAAACTTTTTTCATTTTTCAAAACTTTTTGAATGACTGATTTGCTCAAATAACGGTCAAATTGCAAAACAAAATGGACTAAAATCGTCTCGCATATCAAACCAACCGCAACGCAGTGCTCAAAAGCCCCAGAATTTCAATGAAACTTTGAAAAAATACTGGCCCTTGGTAATGTTAAATTTCCGTATCGTTAAATTTGCAAGTTTATTGATTAAAACAACAATTTTGGTGTTTTTGAGCCAAGGAAGGTCAATGGTGTAACTTGGAAGTTGACTTGAAGTCCACTTTTTTATAATTTGACCGTTTTTTTAAAGAAAATCAGCTATTCAAAACTTTTTGAAAAGTCGAAAAAGTTTCGAGGGTCCAAAAAATGACTATTTTAAATTTTTTGGGAATTGACGTTCCCCCCCCCCCCCCTTAGAGTGATTGGATTGTTGAAAAATTTCACAGTCAATTTTTTTTTTTAAATTTGGTCCATATTTAAGGAAGCAACGATTTTTTGAAAATAGGTGGTTATCACACTTGGAACTTCGATTTATCGAACTCCAAAAAATATATCAAATTTTCGTTAGCTGAAAAAAATCACGAAATCCACTCCTAAACTCACAAAATGCCTTTAAACGCGAGACCGTAATGGCGGCCGGGGCCGCGGTTTTCATTGGGGTTCCCTATCTTCAATCAGCGCCATCTACATGAGGTGTTCTCGCAACACCACTTAACCCGCCGTCAGTCGCGCGGGGTCAGAAAAATGCAATTTAGTCCATGAAAATTTGAAGGTTTTATCTCGTCCGTTTCAGTACCTTCCTTCAAGGGTTTGGACTATCCACTCTGTAAATATGAACTTAATTCAATCATTCGTTTTGAAGCACGGACGCGCCAAAGTTTCTTGGGGTCCTTTTCGACCCCGCGCGATTACTCACGTTCATAAAATGTGACCGAGTGAACATAACGTAAACGTGGATTCTGTGCGGTGTTTGCACTCGCGTGATGTGATTGCCGTTGGTTTTTTACTTCTCTTTACTTACTACAATACTTTTAGCAAATCTAATGTTTGCTCTTACTGTTTTTTTCTAAATTACTCGTTTATCCCAATTTGTTACGTATCAATTTTTAAATAAATCAGTGCGGCGCCGCTTGCGATCTGGCAACACCGCGTTTTGTCCATTCAAACTCGCACAAAGTGTCGATTCGAGGGAGTGCACTTCGCACCTCCATTAGTTTGGCCTTTTTCATGCATTTGAATCGACAAAATGCGGCGTTGCCAGATCACACGCGACGCCACTGATCATAATTTTTTTTTTCCGCGAAAGTTTGATTATTTCACATGGGGGCGGGGAGTGGGGAGGGGGAAAAGGGAATGAGATGGGAAATGAAGGGGGAAGGTGGGGGAAAGCGGAAGGGAGGTGTAAAAGGGTACCTGGAATCAAGTACGAAAACCAAAAAGATCACAGCAAAAAAAATCTAAGTATCTCCACTTTGCTACCCCCACCCCTTTTTCCCCTCCAGCCCTCCCCTAAATCCTCAATTTCGATTCTGTTTTTTGGTTGATGGAATCTTGCTAACCTTAATTGGCGTTTTTTCCATCGAATTCGGTAAAAAATAAAGTTTTGCAGATGGTTACTTGTTTCATATCTAAAATTTTAGGACTAAATATAGGAGGGGTATTGAGGGGGGATATCTCAAAAACTTGCCCCCACAACCCCATACTTTTTTTCATGAAATTATCTTCTGTAGTGCCTAGAAGTAAAAAAACCTCGATTTATAAGTTTCAAAACTAGTTAAAGGCAGCTGACCGATAAAAATCTGGGGAAAGTCACATTTTTGGGGGTTTTCCGACACAGATTACAATATACCAATTACTGAACGTAAAATTATTTGTTCAAATCGAGTTTTCACGCGAAAAGCTTTAAAAATACATACTTATTACCATTTTGCATGGTTGAAATCAAAATTTTGAATGACGGTGGTAAAATGGGACGAAAGAACTTTGGGGTCGAAAACGACCCCGCGCGACTACTCGCGGAAGTTTTTAGGGCGCGACTGACGGCGGGTTAAGAAGAAGAAGAAGCATACAACTGCCATAAGAAAACCGCGGCCTCGGCCGCCATTACGGTCTCGCATTTAAAAGCATTTTGTGAGTTTAGGAGTGGATTTCGTGATTTTTTAGTACGCTAATCGTTATTTTTACAGGGTATTACCCCATGATCAACTATCAATAAGCCTGTAGCAAAAGTTTGCAACAGCTCCATTATCCCGGTATTTATTCTAGGTGATCAAGTGAACCAATCATTTGCCGTTCAGAATGTTTACGCATATCAGCGGCGTATTTCGGTGGGGTGGAATTCTGCAATACATTTATTAAAATTGTTTTATGAGTATTTGATTGTTTATTATGTGCGTTTAGTGATGTGCAGTAGGAAATTCGAAGGGTTTGTTCTATGATTGTCAATAGTGGTCCTAACCTCCCCCCCCCTAATCGCCACACACAGGTTCGGACCCAAACTTTTGCTGGACAATTTTTTTTCAGATAGTGGAAAATTCGAACGGATTGTTCTAAGGTTGTCCGTAGTGGTTCTACACCCTCCACACTCACCGCACACAGGTTTGGACCCAAATTTTTGCTGGACAATTTTTTTTTTTTTTAGATGGTGGAAAATTTTACTTGATTGTTCTAAGATTGTCCGGAGTGGTCCCACGGCCCCCCACACTCGCCGCACACAGGTTCGGACCCAAACTTTTGCTGGAAAATTTTTTTGAGATGGTGGAAAATTCAGGGGGTTGTTCTAAGGTTGTCCGTAGTGGCTCTACACCCCCCACACTCGCCGCACACAGGTTCGGACCCAAATGTTTGCTGGACAATGTTTTTTGAGAAGACGGAAAATTCAAAGGGATTGTTCTTCGTAAGATAGTTCGTAGTGGTCTTAATCTCCACCTCCCTCCAAATCGCCGCACACAGGTTCGGACCCAATTTTTTGCTGGACAAATGTTTTTTGAGTTGTTGGAAAATTCAAAGGGATTGTCCTAAGATTGTCCGTAGTGGTTCTACCCCCCTCCTTCCCCCCACTCGCCGCACACAGGTTCGGACCCTAAATTTTGCTGGCAAATTTTTTTTGAGATGTTGGAAAATTCGAAGGGTTTGAGATTGTCCGTAGTGGACTCACTGCTTACAGGTTCGAACTTGAACTTTTGCTGTACAATTTTTTTGAGATGGTGGAAAATTCGAAGGGATTGTTCTAAGATTGTCCGTAGTGGTCTCCCCCCCCCCACTCTCCGCTTATTGGTTCGAACTTGAACTTTTGCTGTACAATTGTTTTTGAAAGAGATTGTTCTAAGATTATCCGTAGTGATTCCACACCCCCTTCCCCACTTGACGCAAACAGGTTCGGACCCTAATTTTTGCTGCACAATTTTCTTTGAGGTGGTGGAATATTCAAAGGATTTGTTCTAAGATCGTATGTAGGGGTCCTAATCCCTACCCAGTCGCCGCACCCAGGTTCGGACCCGGATTTTTGCTGGACACCTTATTTTTGAGATGATAGAAATGGAATTTGACTTATGAGGACCAAATTTGCTCAAGGTGCGCCTTCTCTGACACTGTAGTGTCAGAACTGTCTGCTTGTTTTTATTTCAGTTCTTTTTTAATTTAAAAAAAAAAAAAAATTCAAGTCTTTTGAAGTTTTCCTCTATTGCCAGAAAACACTAAAAAAAAAAAAAATCTTAAGAGTTAAAAATATTCACATTTTTTCCCCTTCATTTTTTGAATTATACTTTTAAGTTTTATAGTTGAAAGTTTTTCCAAAGAATTCGTCATATTTTAAGTTTATTTTTATTCTTTATAAATTCTTTCCTTACTCTTATTCAGCCTTTTTTTATGAATTTATAGTCACTAAACTTTCCGTAAGGAGTTACTAATCTTTAGGTTTATTTTAGGCAGTCTCAGTTTGTTTATTCTTTTCTTTTCTCAGAAATTGCTGTTATGTAACCAGTGAAAAATCCCATTGATTGAGTAACAGCCCTGACCAGTTGAGAAGGTAATTGGTTTATTTACCTTTTCTATTACATAACACCCTCACCAATTATAGTATAAATAGAAACTCTCAGCCAGTGAATAAGCAGTCATCTAGTAGGTAGGCCTCAAATCTTTTGAATTAATTTAAAAAAATTAATTTATTAAATTAATTTAATTAATTTCTCGTCCATTTTTAACAGATCCAATCGTTTCTATGGCAAAAAAGGCCTTAATATGTCATTCCTCTAAATTTTCTTTGAAGTAGGTATGGAGATACTCAACTTTCGGCTTTACAGCTGGTTTTGGTTTTGTTAACAATTCTGGTTTTATGAAGGGATAAGCACTAAACAGGCATTTACCTTATTTCTGTCAGATCCGATAGAGACGACAACGCTGCCTACATTCAAAGTAACTTCACGCTGAACGCAATGAAGAGTTCGGTTCAGCGCCCAGATGTAATTGTGGGCAAAACGAAGCGTTTCGATTTTTGTAAGTTTTGTATCCTGCGGATACGTGGGTAACACCATCCTCAGCCGATCCAATGCTTCATTCAGCATGTGCATTCGGTTCCTCTCCCGATCGTTTGCCTTCATTCGTCGATGTCGTTTTAATCGTAGTACCTGGGTGACAAGAAAAAGAACGCCATTAAGTATTAGGTCTTTAAAACAAAACAAAAACAAGCAGGGAAAATTCCCCTGGTGAAAATGACGACTATAACCGTTCCAAAAACGACTATAAACATAGTCGTAGTTGGCCAACTATGGATTATAGTTGGCCAACTATAAATTTATAGTCGGCAACTATGTATATAGTCGTTTTTGGAATAGTCGTATAGTCGTCATTTTTACCAGGTTCCAACACGCAGGTGTTGAAAAAGCGTGCCACTAAAGTCTGGACAGCTTTAATGCTTTTGCTAGCAATGATCATTAGACAGCATTCATCAGAAAGGAACCAAGTGACATGGAGCTGATCTCGAGAAAATTGAGTCCAAAGTTGAAGAGCTAGCCTTTAAACAAAAAACTTGGAATTACTTACGTTTTGATTTCATTCAACTACCGTGTTATATTTCTGCATGTCAACACCGGAAAAGTGAAATTTACTATGCAGGAAATGTACTTAATTTTTAGCGTTTAAAGTGACTTGGTTCCTTTCTTTTTCTTTTTTTTGAATAATCACGAAAAACGAATCTCTAAGAGAAACCAAACGACAGAGTTGGTTTACACTGTTGATTATTTTAAAATCCGTTAAGTACGTTCCCAATTCTAAAAAAGGAACCAAGTCGGAGTTGGTTCCTTACGTGACTCGCATTAAAACATAATCAGACAAAGGAACCAAGTTCTCATTTTATTCCATCATATGGACAATGACATCAATGAGGCTCACCAGCTCATACTTTTACCTGGAATTTTGACGGGAAATAGTTGTTATTAGAAGGAGCACTTGTTGCTTCGAGATTCAGTATTGCTAGCTCTATCGATCAATAATTCAAATTAAATTTTATCAAAAATGTCACTCGGTTCTTTTGTGACAAATGCTGTCCAATTGAGCTTATTTGGTGAGAAATGATGAAAAAAATAAATTTAGATCAGATGTATCTAAGGAGATGAGTCAAAGGAGTGGTTTTTTTGTGTTTGTTTTTTGTTTTTTGTTTTCAAAACTTTAGAGGGCTCTAGCTCAGAAGAGAAACATTTGCAACACATATTCATGTAGGAAAATAAAGTCTTATATGTTGACCTCAAAAATACACTCCATAAGTTTGGCACTTAAGTTTTGAAACACCCTGTTTGTTGTATCCCCAAAGTTGGTAGTCATGTTAGACAGTGGACAATAGCCACTGCCAGGTTGCCGCCCCTAGCGGGCAGATTTGTAATTACGTAATAAAAGGAATAAGTGCTAACCATCGAGCTCGTGTTGTATAATTGCTCTCTCGTATAATTCATCCCATTCTAAATATCTAGTCATCTCTTCTTTTACCATCATAACAATTGGCGACGAGGAAAAAGCGTATTGTCACTCGAGTAACCATTAGTATTTGTGAATTCGTTAAGTATTTGTTAGTCAGTCAACTATCAAATCGGGTAATCGGTAACCTCAAAAACGGGCCATGGCTTCACTCGTGCTTCACCCGAATCTTCACCTCACATTCTGCATGGTATGTATCTCACCTGAACTCGCCCTACCAATCATTTTCGGAACCTGCTGAAACTGAAACACCTCAAGGTGAACGCAGAGCAATTTAATCAATTCATGGAAACATTCCAAAACTCCCTCCAAGCCATCGCTCAAGCAAATGCTGCACCTGCACCCGCTCCAGTCGTCCTGAACTTTGAAGCGTGGAATCGATCCAGTGAACCATTCTCGCAATACAAAGAAAGGTTCAACAACTTTGCTGAACTTAAAGGTATTAAAGAAAACCCTCAATTATTAAAACAAACCTTCTTAAACTGCGTAGGCTCAAACATTTATGATTCAGCCAAAACTATACTTGCTCCTAAATCTATCGAAGATTCAACCTACCTCGAGATCATCTCAGCACTTAAAGCTTTACTTAGCCCTAAACCAAATTTGTTACTTGAGCAACATCGTTTCCTCTCTCGAACTCAGAACGAAAATAAATCTATTAGTTATTACGTTACTGCATTGCGAAAACTCGCAACCACATGTAAATTTGCCTGCTCTTGAAACTTATCCGTAGCCAATTTATTCTTGCGTGCTCAATTTATCCGTGGGGTACGAAATTCAAGCCTTCGAGAAAAGCTACTAAATGATGAAATTGATGATTTCCAGAAATTAGTTGATAAGGCCCAAGTCATTGAATCATCCTATATTAGTAATCAGGAAATTAAAAAATCAACCCATGAACCACAAAATGTTCATGCTGTTTCAAGATCACCCCATAAGGCTGAACCAGCAACTAATTTTAATCGATCTCGCCACTACTCTCGTTCTAAATCCCAATCTTATAACTCTCGTAGTGTTTCCAGAAACCGTCAAACTAGACATTAATATCCACGAAAGCAGACTCAACCTCGCCCCCGAGTAAACTTAAAAGAACTAGGCATAGCTGATTTGTGCACAAAATGCGGTCACAACAACCAGCGCCGACAAGATTGATGATCAAAACCACAAAAACTAAAATCTATCTCCTGCAACCGAACGAGACACGTTACAAAAGTGTGTATCACCACACTTAGCCGAAAAAACAACCAAATCCAAAATTTAGAAGAAACTGAAGCGCAACCCGAAGCAGATTTTAACATGGAATTTGATGTGTTCCGCATATCAAGTAAGTCAACGGTTGATCTTTTCTCTAATTTTTCAAATAACCTTGATGATTCCCGTAAATACTCCAACACCGTTCTTTTCAACCAAATCCCAGTAAAGTTTGAAGTTGATTCTGGGACAGAATATATGTTCCTTCCCCAGAATGAATACTTGAAGCTAAACTTAGCAAACAATCTGCAACCTTGTTTCATCCAATTCAGAACTTATGATGGAGGCATTGTTGAACCATTAGGCACCCAAAGTGTTAAAGTCGAATATAACAACAAAAGCATCAATCACACCTTATACGTAGTCCCCTCCAATTTTTCAGCCCTTATAGGTAGAGCATGGATCAGAGGGCTACAAATAAATTTATCTGAACTAGATGATGATTATTCAACTCCTACAGTGTCCAAAGAAATCAATTTTATTAAACCCATGTCCGTTGATGAACTAACCCAAAAATTTCCAAGCATTTTTGAACAACGCGCTGGGAAAATACCAAATGTTAAATGCACTCTTCAATTGAGAGAAAAAGCAAAGCCGAGATACTTCAAACCCAGGGACATTCCTATTGCAACACGTGACTCAATTGAAAAAGAACTTAATGATCTACAAAGAGACGGCATCATCACACCTATAGAAAAAAGTGATTGGGGCTCACCCCTCGTTCCAGTCCCCAAACCTGATGGAAAAACACGCATTTGTATCGACTATAAAGAAACAGTCAACCCCCAACTTTGTTCTAACCATTATCCGATCCCAAAAATCGATGAAATCTTAAATAAACTTAGAAACTCCAAGTACTTTTGCAAGCTGGACCTGTTTAAGGCTTACCTCTATTTTGAAATGGATAAACCTAGCAAAGAAATCCGAACAATTTCTACCCACAAAGGTACATTTACATTTAACAGACTTGGCCTATGTATCAAAACTGCTCCCAGCCAATTCCACCACATTATTGATAAAATTCTTCGAGGTCTTAAGGGGGTCGATAGCTATTTTGATGATATCATAGCTCATGGAAAAACACTGCAAGAATGCCAAGAGAATCTCCTGGCTTGTTGAAAACGTCTCGAAGAAAATGATCTGCATCTTAACGTCCACAAATGCCTGTTCTTTAAAACTAGAATTAAATATCTTGGTTTCATTATTGAAAATCAAAAAATCATTAAAGACCCAGCAAAGACTAAAGCAATAGTGGAGGCACGCCTGCCAAAATCAGCGCTGGAGGTAAAACAATTTTTAGGAATTATTACCTACTATTCCAGATCTATCCCTCATGTCTCTTCAATTACGCACCCTATCAGACAACTGTTAAGAAACCACGTGCCATTTCATTGGAGTGCCGAATGTCAATCAGCGGTCAAACATCTTTAGTGATGAAAGGTAAGACTTTTACAAAGTCATTTTTAGTCATCTCAAATATTGCCACTCCTTTTATTCTTGGTATTGACTTCCTGACACAGTACCAAGCAAGTATTGATTGTGAAAATAAGTGTCTACATCTGATAAATGATGGTCCTATTGAAATCCCCTGGATTCAAGAGCCAGAAGCTGCTGAACTTAGTGTTAATTACATTGAAAGTCAGAGAGATACAACCCCACAGTCTGTCTTTCTTGTCACAGATAGTCATGGAAGACAATTATCAAACCTTTTATCTGAGAAATTACCGGATGTAAATGTCCAAACTTTCTTTAAATCTGGAGCCACATTTAATGAGGTCCTCGAACAGTTTTCCTCATCAATTCCATGTATCAAAGAAAACGATATCTTGATTGTTATTGGTGGCACCAATAATTTTAATCTTAGAAAATCAAAATCTCAATTAAAAAATGAATTTAACTTAAAGTTTTTTCAAGAACTTAAATGTAAGACAATACTGGTAAGCACCTTTTATCGATATGACCCGCCGAAGGAGTATGGTACCAAAAGTTCACGCAATAGTTTAATTCATGACTTGAATCTACATGTAAAAAAGAGTCTAAGGGACCATGATATATTATTTCTTGATTTAAATAACTCCCTTTGTCGTAAAGACTGCGTTAATGGAGGAGTACACCTAAAATTAAATGGTAAGGAAAAGCTCGTAGAATCCTTAGCGTTCATGTGTAATTCTATGCAAAACAGATCAAGGATTGAATTGGTCTGTTCGGCCGTAGCTCAAGAGCCCCTTTTAGATGATCTGAGCTCAGACTACGATGAGAGTCTCACAAAGAACCTCGTCCATGAACCTTATTCGGATTTTGATGTCAGTTCGGACTCAGACTCAAGTTACTCTAAAGTGACTCCTAATTCATCCACACTTTCAAATGATCAAATAAAAAAGAAAATAAAACATTTAAAAATCTCAAGAAAACAAAAATCAAAATTATTTAAACTTATCAAAAAATACAGTAACATTTTCTCAGGTAATCCTGGAAAATGTAATACATTCACAGCGAAGTTCAGAACTAAGAGCTCGAAAAATTTTGTGAATCGTTCCTTTCCGATTCCGTTTTCTAAACGAGAGATTGCAAAGAAAGAAATAGAACGTATGCTTAGACTTGGCGTGATAGAAAAGAGTTTCAGTCCATGCTCATCTCCTTTAGTGTGTGTGATGAAAAAGGATGACACTTGTAGACTATGTACTGATGGAAAAAATTTAAACGATGTTCTTATCTCGGACTCTGAGACCCCTGAAAACATTGATTCACTTCTCTATAAATTCTCAAAACCTGCTTGTATTTCCCTTCTTGATTTTACTGCAAGTTTCTGGCAAGTGGAACTTGACGAAGAATCTCATGATCTCACCAGCTTCTGTTTCGAAGGCAGAAATTATTGCTTTACTCGCGTGCCGTTTGGAACAAAGGTATCCATGCAACTTTTCATTAAGGCATTAGATAGTGTCTTCGGACCGGAGGCTGATAAATTTCTGAGTAAATACGCCGATGACTTGCGGGTAATCTCTAAAAATATAGATCTCCATTTTGAACATCTTGAAACTGTCTTTAAAAAAATTTAAGAGTCAGGACTAACTCTCAAATTTAGTAAATGTTCGTTTTTCGAAGAGAAGGTAAATTCTTTAGGGTATATAATCTCTAAAGAGGGAATACAAATGAACCCTGAAAAAGTAAAAAGTATTCGGGAGTTCCCTGTACCAAGGAATAAAAAAGACCTACAAAGTTTTCTCGGCATGGTAAACTTCTATCGTAAATTTCAAAAAATTTTATCGGAACTAATGTGTCCCCTTTTTGATTTGTTGAAAAAAGATTCTGTCTGGCGTTGGTCCTGTAAGGAACAGGTAGAATTTGATTGTATCAAGGATAGTTTTATTAACGATGTAGTTTTAGCTTACCCAGATTTTGGGAAACCTTTCTTTTTAAACACCGATGCTTCGCACAATGCCATCGCTGGTGAACTGTTCCAATTAGATGATGAGGAAAACCGTCGACCAGTTCATTTTTACAGTCGTTCTTTACTTCCTGCAGAAAAGAACTATACCATCACGGAATTGAAACTGCTCGCCATCGTGGCCTGTTGCCAAAAGTTCCGACAGTATATATTGGGGTTCAAAACTATTGTATTAGCAGATCATTCAGCACTAACATTTTTTAATAAATGTGTACTTCCATCTGGTCGGTTAACGCGATGGTCCTTGTACCTTCAAGAGTTTGATTTGTCAATACAACATATTAAAGGTAAAGATAACATCCCAGTGGATGTCCTATCCAGATACCCTCCTGGTCTCTATGATCTTGAGTCAAACAAATTAGAATTTAATGTTTTCGCCATAAAAAGCCAACCCTTCCAGGAAATATCTACGAACATTTCCGATAAACAAAGATTGGATCCTAAATTGTGTAAAATCATAGATAGTTTAAAAGTTGATAGTACATTCGGAAATCAAGAAAGTTTCATGCTAATTAAAAATGTACTCTTTAGGAAATCGGTGCATAGTGAAACTTGGCAGTTGTGCATCCCTCAAAATTTAGAGCCTAGTTTAATTAAGACTAAACATGAGTCCATAGGACACTTTGGAGCAAACAAGACCTATCTGTATCTTAAAACCTTTTTTTATTTTCCCTTAATGGAAAAGAAAATTGCAGATTTTGTAAAAACATGTTTACTGTGCCAGAAGTGTAAAATCAATACTACTTCATGTCACGCCCCTCTCTTATCTTTTTCATCAAGTAAACCCTTGGGCTTGCTGTCAGTAGATCTCTTTGGTCCCCTGCCAACAACCCCAGGAAACTTTTCATACATCTTTGTACTTTTAGATGTGTATTCCAAATTTATAAAAGTATACCCATTAAGGAAAGCTACGGCTATTGTCGTAACAAGAAAACTCACTCAACATTATTTGACTGAGGTGGGTAAACCGAATACCATTCTAGCTGACCGCGGACCGTGCTTTAGATCCGACTATTGGTATAAGCAACTCAAGAGTTTAGGAATTAAACCTACTCATAGTTCAGTGTACCACCCTCAGTCAAATCCGGTTGAGCGATATATGCAAACGCTTGGAAATTTTCTCAGAATCCATTGTCATGACAATCACCGTAGCTGGATTTACTATCTTGATTTCTTTGAAAATTGTGTAAACTCAACAGTCAATGACAGTACAGGAGTTACACCTCTTGAAATTCTTAAAGGACAAAGACCTAAATTCTATCTTGAAAAACTAGTAGACTTCCCAAATTCAAACCCACTAGACCTTCAATCTAAGAAAAAAGCTCTGCTGAAAAGAAAGGACATTAAAATTGAAAAAAGGAAAGCCCTACACGATGCAAAAAATAAACTGTACAATTTTACTATTGGTGAAACAGTTTTGGTCAGATCACATCATCTATCGAAGGCGATCGATGGTGTCCGTAAAAAGTTATTTCCAATTTACGATGGACCTTTTGTGATTGAAGGCATAGTAGGGCAAAATGCGTTTAGATTGGTCGATCCATCTACGCCTGCAGTCATTGGTGTGTACAACGCATCACTGCTTAAAATTTTCAAATCCTTTGACTGAACAAAGCATAAATAAGAATAAAAAAAGAACAACAAAAATTGTGTTCCATCCTTTTTTTCTCTTTTTTTTATTTTCGGAAAACGGGGGTTTTTCCTCCACAAAGAAAACCCTTTTGTATGGCTCTCTTTTAGTTTTAAGTTCTTCATATTTTTGTTGTTAATAATTTCAATCTCATTTACCATTTTTGAGTTGTATCAAGAACCAGCAGGAGCATTTGTTTCCAAATTCATCTCTCTTTTTGTATAAATTACCTCCTTATTTTGTGATCGATGTGAAGAAACGCAACTAGATGTTGTGCAACACTGACAAAGTTCCCAGTTATAAAACTATTTGTCAGGCTCAATTGCTGTGCAACTCTGATTGTCGTATGTGTCATCCTTCCATAGAAATCAAAACTACAACTAACACTTGGAAAGAGACATGTGTTGTGGTTGACACCCTCCTCTTATCTTTATCAGTTAGGGAATGAAGTCATTAGGTTGTATCCCGTTATTCTTTATTTTTCTTATTTTGCCTTTTTTATATATCTTTTGACACATCCTGTCAGTTGTCTTAAGGTTTTGTGATAATCGGCCCAAACCCTTTTATTAGTACGATCTACCGGAGTGGGAAACTCTGTAGGGAGTGTACTAGTCCGGAGGTCAAACTTCGTTAGCCTGGTCAACCAACGAAAACCCCATAAATAAAGGAGCAGACTGGGTCAATTTATGGTAAAACTCTAGTTCAATGTCGTTCATCAAACTTTCTTTATTTCTGTATTTTTTTTGTTTGTTGAGCCAATGTATTCCCGTGACTGGTCAATGGGCTAAAAATGGCAAGTTCACATAGACTACCTTTTTTTTATTACCAGTATAGTAAAAGTGTATCCACGCTTTCTTTACAAATACAGCTGTGATCTGGACCAATCACAGTGGCAAGGCCATCCTTTTTGATTTCAAAGTAAGTCTCATGGAGACATGGTCTGTAATAATTTCATATCGACTCACATATATTTTAGTACCTTCTTCAAAAAACTTCACAACTTCACTTCACAACTTCACTTTATCCACAAATTAATCTCATTTGCTAAAATCCACATTTTTTTTCACCAGTGGTGTTGCGTGGGGTCTGGCGGTGCTGCTGTCGTTCCATTCCATTCGCGAGGAGTGTTGAATGATTGAGAGTGCGCACTCCCAGTGGTTTGGCCTTTTTCGCGAGTATGGGTGGGGTGAGTGCGGTGTTGCCGGACTGCATGCTGCGCTTCTGAACATCACCCACTTAAAACGGTTATAACGGCCGGAGTACCCACCGATATTTTTGTTATTATTTTGTATAGGTTAACTGATAAGCATTATGTAGTAAGAGCTTACCAATTTTGTTGTCTTCTCAGGTGCTTAAACCTTATTTTTTTAAGTATTATTGATACGTCCTTTGTAAATATGCTCTTGTTGTACCAACTTCATTTTATTTTTTTTAATATTTGAATAAATTGAAAAAAGTGGAGGGGATGTCGAGCGGGCAGGGGATTATGTGGTAATGGTATCAGCTAACTGTTCAAATTCTTGGTTTGTCAGGTCAATTGTCGATTCGGAAAGAAGTTCCTCAGATTATTTCTGCGAACTAGTCTATGGAATTTCGGGGGTTGCTGTAACACTGCTGCCCTGACAAGTTAATTTTAATAATAATATATTTGTGGGAAGTGGCTGCGCTGAATGGTCACGTGGGCGAGCTCCAAGAATGCTGCCTCCCTTAGAGAGCATCCTCCCTGAAGCTTGCTCAAAATGTCACTTAAACTGTTATCTCCATCTAACAAAGTATCATAAGCGTCGGTAGACGCAGACGGCAAGTCAGGTAACCCCACCCTACTACCACCCTCTCTACGACCTGACAAGTCTGCGCTGCGTAACGCTTATAATTACAGAAAATATTTCATTCCCCCAAACCGTGCCTTGATATGATCCTGTAGCGAAAAAACTACGTAACCAAACTCATCAAACTTGGTCTTATTTTAACCGGCGTGTTCTGTGCTCGTGCCTTTTTTTTTGTTTGAACGCAATCCGTCTAATATTTATTGAGATGTGATAAAAAAACTAAATTTCTCATTATAACGGCTATTTCAAACTACGCGCCAACTCTACTCTCATTGGCTACTGCCTTTTAGTATTTGAGATCGCCGCGAGAATCGACGCTTCATCGTCAGTCAACAACAACTGCACATCATTTCAAAACAAAAACATTTCTCCCTGCTTTGACACTTTTGAAATAAACTCGTTACAAATACATGAGTGATACAAGTGATTATTGTTTCAATTACAACGGAGGCCGTGAAATACGAAATTTGTCCTCCTCAGTTCTTGTTTTTAAATAAATGTACCAAACATATTTTCTAGTTATTTCTTTTGTGTGCTTCTAATTTTTTGTATGCACGCGTATAGTAAAGGTTGGTTTGCTCTCACAGTTAGGTACTTTTGCATATTCATTTATTTAATAACTATTCTAGCTCTGAAGCTGAAAGTATTCGAATTTGGGCATAACCGCGGAGTTTCATTTTCCACTTCATTGCTTGCAAATGCATCAACAGCTGAGTACCGTAATACTGTTGATCACTGGAGGGAGAGTAGTTTCTGATGTGTTTACAGAATCTTTGTGATTTTAGCACAGAATTATACAATGTATTATTCTGTGATTTTAGTATAATTATTCATAAGCAAGTAGTGATAAAAGTTCTTTGCTGTGTACTTGTAGAGTTTACAACTGATCTGTTTATTTGATGAGAACTGGTAGTGACAGTAACATGATTTTCCTGAAGTTACAGAATTAAGTTATGGCGGATCGGCCAGCGGCGGACCTGCCAGTGGCGGATCGGCCAGCGGCGGACCGGCCAGCGGCGGACTAGCCAATGGCGGATCGGCCAGCGGCGGACCCGCCAGTGGCGGATCGGCCAGCGGCGGACTAGCGAGTGGCGGATCGGCCAGCGGGAGACCTGCCAGTGGCGGATCGGCCAGCGGCGGACCGGCCAGTGGCGGATCGGCCAGCGGCGGACTAGCCAGTGGCGGATCGGCCAGCGGCGGACTAGCCAGTGGCGGACCCTCCACCGGCGGACGGGCCAGTGGCGGATCGACCACCGGCGGACTAGCCAGTGGCGGATCGGCCAGCGACCGACCTGCCAGTGGTGGATCGGCCAGCGGCGGACTAGCCAATGGCGGATCGGCCACCGGAGGACTAGCCAATGGTGGATCGGCCAGCGGCGGACTAGCCAATGGCGGATCGGCCACCGGAGGACTAGCCAATGGTGGATCGGCCAGCGGCGGACTAGCCAATGGCGGATCGGCCAGCGGCGGACCGGCGAGTGACGGATCGGCCAGCGGCGGACTAGCCAGTGGTGGATCGGCCAGCGCACTGTGGGGCCGATGCCCGATTTAGGCGGCCAAAACCTAGGTTAAGTTAAATCGATTTCTGACATCAAGGTGCTCAGAGTAACATGTGTGGACCTCGAATCAATGACAATTTACCGCCCTAGCATGATAATGGCTCTGGGGCGACGTTATCAAGATATGATGTCAACAAGTGCGAAAATCCTCCGCCGCAGCTTGACAATGACCCGCACTGATCTGAGGCGTCTGGGAGATTTGTTATCAAAACAAACGCCAAACTTTCATGATGGACGTGATTTTAAAAGGTAAGACGACACTTTCATATGGGTATCCGATTTTTTTGTCCTTATTTTTTCACATGCATGAGGTGACGAAGATCCGTCTTTTTTTCATTGAATTTCATCAGTCATCAAAACTTCAGTGGACTCAAAAAAGCGGTACACGCGGAGTCACGCCTATTCCGTTGCCAGATTCTGATTCAAAATTTCATGTAGTTTCAGAATATGTCCAGCTTTTTTAGCGCAAGTTAGCAGAAAGGTGTTTTTTTCGGCCTTTTTTAAGAAAAAATACATCAAAAATGGCAAAAAAAAAAAATTGTTTCTCCTGATTAATGGAGACAAAAATGCTTACGAAAACGAACTTGTCAGCTATTAGGAGTGTCATACAGATTTCACTAACCTAAAATAAATTAGAAAACAGATCAGTTAATTGATTAATTTTGATATTCTTGTAATAAATCCAATAGAACCGAGCATTTCATTGGTTGCTCAAGCGAGAGATGCATTTTTGAGATTAGACATGATGTATCTGGTGAATTTTTGTTTTTTTTTTTTTTTTTTTGCGCAAGTTTGTGTCTAAATAATACGCTTTTAATTGTGAGCTGTGTCAGTTTCCATTTGAACACTTATTAAAACTCATCAGCACCTAATGTTTCGCCCGTCGTAGAAAGTGTCGCGAGTATGACCGAGGTGACGCAGGACACAGCGAAATAGTGCATTCAAATTGTTTGGTCGGGATGAAAACAAGATGGATCTTCGTCACCTCATGCATGTGAGAAAATAAGGACAAAAGAATCGGATGCCCCATACAAAAGTGTTGTCTTACCTTTTAAAATCACGCCCAACATGAAAGGTTCGGCGTTTGTTTTGATAACAAATCTCCCAAACGCCTCAGATCAGTGCGGGTCATTGTCAAGCCGCGGCGGAGGATTTTCGCACTTGTAAAACATGTTTTTCTTGCAGCAATAGATGGTTTGTTCTATGAGTAGATCGAAATCGATCCCAACGAAAAACAAAACAAAAATAATGGAGCGAACAAATAAAAAAGGGAAGGGGGGAAGACTGAGATGAGGAGCGGGCATTGGCGGATTCAGCCCTCACAGACGGGGGAGGGTGAAATTGGGATTTTCGCCCCCCGGTGACCCCTTTTTCCGTTTTACTCTCCTCCTTTCCCCCTTCTTTTCCCCTTCTTTCACCTTCCCTCCCCCCTTTTTCCTTATTTTTTTGGTTGAACTGGGGGGGGGGGGGTCGCCCCTTCGCCCCCCTGTATTAGCCAATGGGAGCGGGGAGAGGTGGGGAGGGGGAGCGAGAGAGTTCTTCGTGAATGGACTCTCAATGAATAAGTAACCGAAAGCACCTCGAAGGAAATCTCTGATTTCAACCAACGATAATGGTTTACGCGCGATAAGTACAACTCTATGGAGGAGGGGGCCACCAAAGGGACAGAAGGTCTTCCAGGACCATAAAGATTGATTCTGAGGTCCATACGTGGTCAAAAGAGGCATATGCGTCTACTTGGGGGTTTTGGCCGCCTAAATCGGGCATCGGCCCCATAGTGCAGCGGCGGACTAGCCAATGGCGGATTGGCCAGCGGCGGACTAGCCAGTGGCGAAACGGCCAGCGGCAGACCTGCCAGTGGCGGATCGGCCAGCGGCGGACTAGCCAGTGGCGGATCGGCCAACGGCGGACTAGCCAGTGGCGGATCGGCCAGCGGTGGACTAGCCAGTGGCGGATCGGCCAGCGGCGGACCGGCGAGTGGCGGATCGGCCAGCGGCGGACCGGCGAGTGACGGATCGGCCAGCGGCGGACTAGCCAGTGGTGGATCGGCCAGCGGCGGACTAGCCAATGGCGGATTGGCCAGCGGCGGACTAGCCAGTGGCGGATCGGCCAGCGGCGGACTAGCCAGTGGCGAATCGGCCAGCGGCAGACCTGCCAGTGGCGGATCGGCCAGCGGCGGACTAGCCAGTGGTGGATCGGCCAGCGGCGGACTAGCCAGTGGCGGATCGGCCAGCGGCGGACCGGCGAGTGGCGGATCGGCCAGCGGCGGACCGGCGAGTGACGGATCGGCCAGCGGCGGACTAGCCAGTGGTGGATCGGCCAGCGGCGGACTAGCCAATGGCGGATTGGCCAGCGGCGGACCGGCGAGTGGCGGATCGGCCAGCGGCGGACTAGCCAGTGGCGGATCGGCCAGCGGCGGACTAGCCAATGGCGGATCGGCCAGCGGCGGACTAGCCAGTGGCGGATCGGCCAGCGGCGGACTAGCCAGTGGCGGATCGGCCAGCGGCGGACTAGCCAGTGGCGGATCGGCCAGCGGAGGACTGGCGAAACGGAACTGTACGTTAGAATATGGATCAGGAAAAAGAAAGGGAAACGAGACTGTGGTCCCTATCGTAAAATAAGCACTCGAGAGTCTATGTGAAAGTTGTCCGGAAGCTATTCATAACTGCTGGCTAGTCAGCTGATGGATAACAACTGTTGCTTTTATTTGTGGAATGAGAAACTGGAATTTTACAAGCTAAAACCAGAGTATATCCCATCAAAAACCTTTCCAGGTGCAAGCAGACGGCATCAGGTAATTATGTCTGTCACAAAAAGCCGTTCCAATGCATCCACTCAAAGATATGATATGATGGGAACGGCAAGTCTCCTCCAAGTGGGCATCCAGCAGGGCAAATGTTAATCATTTTTCTAAATCAACACTATCCATCTGCGGCGAATTTAGTGAAGGAAAAACTTTGAGGGATGTATTTCTTTATTTTTTATTTTCAAACGCAAAAACTTGCCGCCGTTCATCGCCATAAAAAAGAAAAAAATCAATTATTATTATTAAAAAAAAAAAATAATAATTGATTTTTTTCTTTTTTAAGGCGATGAACGGCGGCAAGTTTTTGCGTTTGAAAATAAAAAATAAAGAAATACATCCCTCAAAGTTTTTCCTTCACTAAATTCGCCGCAGATGGATAGTGTTGATTTAGAAAAATGATTAACATTTGCCCTGCTGGATGCCCACTTGGAGGAGACTTGCCGTTCCCATCATATCATATCTTTGAGTGGATGCATTGGAACGGCTTTTTGTGACAGACATAATTACCTGATGCCGTCTGCTTGCACCTGGAAAGGTTTTTGATGGGATATCAAATAACCTTAATCATAAACTAATATGACAGAGTTCTTCTTAACTGAAGAACTAAGTCATTTAAAAACAACCCGTTAAGTTATTATTTTTCTTAAAAGTCTATAGCAAGCTTGAGGGAGTTGGTTCTCTAGAGGAGAGAGCGCAGACGCTCGCTGACGTGGCTGTACTGCGCCGTCTCTCTCAAGGTCCATAAATATAAGGTCTGGCCGGTAGCGCCAACTCGGGAAATCCAATGTTTGGGAACCCATACCACCATTTACTTTAACATTCTTCCCGAGTTCGCCGCCATCTTAGATCAATGGTTTCAAATGGAGAAGTGGCTCCCAAAGTGTGGACCAACTAGGGGAGCCAAAAGCTACCGTCCAGACCTTGTATAAATGGACCTTGGTCTCTCTCCCTCATGTACCTCTGAGTTCATTCTATTGTGAGCTGTTGTCGTAAGTAGCGGTGAGTGTCGGGTTACTCCTAAAGTACCTCTATTTTTTACTTAATAATGTCTTTAGTGTTTTAAAAGGGGGTTTGTTCCACGTGGAACAAACCGAAGTCCCTTTGGTTTGTTTCTCGTGGAACAAACCTTACTTGAATCTCTCTTTAATGTGATCGGGCTGGGTCAGTAAAGTGTGGTGATGCCTTTCGTTTATTCTCCTGCCGGTTCTGCATCTTCTCCTCTCTTCTTTTATTTCAACTGATTACCTACGTTTCTTTCTTATTTTTATCTGTGTCACCTATAACCATAGCCGGGGGGTGGCACACCTGTATACGCTAACTTAACTGACTGTAACGCTCAAATATACACAACTTTATACTCTGACCATTTCCCAGTATACATGCAAAAACGCAAACCTAATCAACAAAACCAATCACAAATAAACACCCAAACCCAATAACAATAAAAAACCACATTCAACGTGATCCACCCCCCGTAACAACAGACATAAAACAAAAGCGCAGCACCGAACTGCATGTTATTCCTATCGGTAACGATGGGAAACGCAACGCCTACTTTTTTTTTTTTTTTTTTTTTTTTTTTTTTTTTTTTTTTTTACACCCTGTATGTATATTTATTTATTAATTTATTTCTTAATGCAGATTTTGAATGTAAGTCACATTTTAATGTTAAAACCACAATGGAAATATTGAGTTTGATTAAAGGCTGAAATATTAGTTTTTATTGGGAAAACATTTCAATTATTCTTTGAGAAAAAATAAAAGACCATTTAATAAAAAGAGGATGTCCAGTTGGGGCGTACATTCAAAAAATCTTAGTTGATTTTATCACAGAAATCGATAGAGGAAAAGTGAGGCGTGAACGATATTGAAACCCCTTCTTTGAAACTAGACTTCCTTGAGAAGATAGGTACATCCGCCGAAAGATCCACTAGTAACGTCACTTGGTCAAACCGCACGATGCGGAGTCTTTACGCGTAATATTTGTTGCATGGATAATGGATATGTAATTTGATCACGCTAAAGTTGGCAATATCAAAGTTTATAGTTCATGTTTTATGTCTACCTTATGTGGTAGAATTGTACTACTCTAGCCTACCGCGGGGAGGTCGTAGTAGGAAATGAATATAGTAATATACTTGAGCCTAAATTCTAAACCCGTGTCCACTTCGTTAGTCCTTTTATCCGCTTTTATAAATTATTTCCTTTTATACAAATTTAGTTCATGTTCTTTTAACAGTATTTAACATGGTAGCAGATCGTGGTTGGTTGTGTAATTAACCCTTCGATTATTCGTGAATTTAGGCTTTTAATTTTTCTTCTTTGCCACTGTTCGTGCGTGACATCGAAAACTGCTGATCGTGTCGCAAAAACGGCACATGGCTGCAAGTCACGAAGAAAACCATAGTTCCTGAAAATCATTAAAGTTCCTAAAAATCAAAGATCCTGCATCTATTTTATCCAACATTCAAAAGTATGTGGTGTGGTGTAAGTCATACACCTGCTTTCTGAGATATCATCATCATGTCTCCAATCTGAAATTGATAAGCAAAAGGTATGAGGTCCTGCTTAAATGACCTCAGCAGTTGCTCAACAGGTTGACCACTTCCAAGCCTCAAAGTTAAGGGTTTGATAGCCATGTAAAGAGCTTGTGGTGATTGCAACTTTTGTTTCGAAACTCACAGACGTAATTTTCATAAATAAGAGTAAATAGATAGAGCAGAAAATAACAATAGATTCTATCTTTACTAACAACCCTGGTAAAAATAATCAGCGAAATGTCATCAATTTGACAATTAGCATGAAATTTGAGACCTGACGTCAACAAATCTATGTTGACATCACGATGACGTTATGTTGACGTCAACACGTCGTCATGTTGACATCAACGTGACGTCAGGTCTCAAATCTCATGCTAACTGTCAACAAGCTGATTATTTTTACCGGGGAATGAAATGATTTTAATAGCGATTTCAGGATAACGGGAATTGCATATCACCAGGCAGGCCAGGAGCTTTGAACCATAATAAGTATGTGAAGGATAAACGCAGTTAACTAGCAATGATTTGTCATCGTAACGATTTACGAGGGCAGGGAAAAAAATATTAGGAAAAAAATTATCGGTTTGGGTCGACGGTTCGGTTCAAGTAGGTATCTGTCTTAAAATTACTCATTTTTTATGCTTGTTATTTGTATCGAGACTAGGCAATAAAAAGTCCAGTTCCAGCTTTTTTTTTTTTTTTTTTTTTATTATTTTAAAAAAAAAAAAGATCTTGAATAGATAATAGATTTGAATTGTTGATCGTACCTGAGTCGGGCTTTTTGCTCGCATGCCTCTTCGCTTCCCGCGTTTTATCTGCACCCTAGTATCGGAATTTTTGTCAGCATCCACAGCATGATGTGTCTTGGACTCGTTAAAGTCCTCTTCGTCTTTGTTGTCGTCAAAATTACCAGAAATATCAGCAAAGTCTGAGGTATTTTCCGAGCAAAAACTGAAAGGGCTCCTTCCCACAGCGAGTGACGGGTAGTCTTCTTTTGCATAAGAACGGGCTGGAGAAGAATTCGGACTCCATTGACTGTGGTTGCTCGTGAAGCTATCCGTTGACTCACAACTCTCCATCTCCAAGTCACGGTTGAACATTAGACATTCGTGGTTGTAGTGCCTTAGCGCCGTGTTACCAAATCTTTTATGCCTGCTCATCACCTGCAACAGATTGAAATTAACGCATCCCTTGTTCAGTTTGACATTTCAATAAATTTCATCGATTCGTATCATGCTGTAGGTTTCCAGTGATACCTCGTTATCCGCGACCTCCGTATCCGCGATTGTTTTTTGCGGCATATGCTCGTTATCCGCGACCCTTTGCCTCGCTTATTCGCGATTGAAAGGTCGGAAACAAAATTCAAACGCTGAAACTTGTATTTTTCACGGTTTCCAAGGCAACTTCTTTTATTCAACATTGATTTTTCTTAACCTTCACTATTCGAATATATTTTTCCAAATTAAAATCAAAATTCGCCGTGAATAAGAAGTTAAATTTTCAAAATTAATCCTCTGTAATGTTTATAAGTAATATTTTTCATTTTTATGATGTATTATTTTAAAAAAAAAAAAAAAAAAAAAAAAAAAAAAAAAAAAAAAAAAAAAGTCCTCCACATAGGTATGTAAGTACCTATGCACAAACTGATTCCTTTCTTCCTTTTTTTACCCCCTTTTCCCCCTTTTTGTGATCATTTTTACAGCTGTCGGTCCCTAACCCCTCTATCTATTCCTATAAGACTGATGCCTCCGTAACCGCGATTTCGGTCTCCGCGAGGTTTTCGCGGAACGTAACCCCCGCGGATAAAGATAACAAATACAGTGTTTTTTTTTTTATTTTTTGTTTTCTTGTTTTTTGTCTCCTCCCCCGGTTCTTTTTCTCTCTAATTGTGATAAACATTTGTGGTTTGTACTTTTCTCCATCGTTTTGGAAGAATTTTTTGTTTTTTTTGGTTTTTTTTTTGTTTTTTGAGTCAACCCCCCCCCCCCCCGGCTATCTCCAAAATTGCATAGTGCAACCTCTATATTTTGTGATGTATTGTTTGATACGGCGTAAAATTGTAATACTTTTGGTTTAAAACGGAAGTTGATGTCGTTTTTCATTTTCGCTGTTTTAAAGGTCAAAGTCCAATTTGGAACCATTTTTAAAAAAAAATTATTACTCCTAGATTCAAAGAGTCGGAATTAAAAATATTCTAAAAAACGAGTGCTTTCCAGATAAACAAAAATGGTTTTGACCAATGAAAATGACGAAGTAACTGTCATGATCGGCAACAAGTCAGAAAAATAAATATACAGTTCGAATGAAACGGTCATCTGGAGGCCATTTTGCCACAGAAATTGAATGCCAGACCTAGCTTAGTAATTGATTCGGGATGTCTTCCCATGAAAAATGAGCCCAAGATCAAGTGTTGTGCTTTTCAACTAAATTTCACTCAAATTTTCCCTTTGAGATCTCGTAATTTTGAAAAGCCCCTGATTCAGACTGCTAGACCGACCAATCTTGACTCCTTAGGGGTAGAACTTCCATTGAAAATAGGTCAATTTCTTGTACTTTCCAATTGAGTTTTTGGTCCCTGGCTCTTAGACGATTATGAAGTGGCACTCTCTCTCGGACTCATTAGAGCAAACGCGAGGTTAACAGAAATCATTCCATACTCTTCCCCCGTATTTTAGGGGCTTCTCGAAAGTTTGAGCATCGACATTTTTCCCCTTACAGGATTGAGCCCAGAGGCGAAAGTAACAAAAAAAAATCGCCCCCCCTAGCGATTTCAAAAATAGCGCCCCCCGCGTTCCCTTTTTCCCTTCCCCCTATAGTCACTCCCCTTCGTAATTTTAATGATTCCACTCCATGATACTGTTACATTTTCCAAATTCGCTAACAATTTTATAATGTGTCAGTTTCAGTGAAGAGTCGTGACGTAAAAGTCGGGGGAATTGCGTGGCAAACCCAACGAAATGAGGACAGGTCCCAGCCAGGGGTGGGGGGGGGGGGGGGGGGGTTCGCTTCCGGAGAAATTAGCTTAGTTTATGCGAGAGATCTCAACCCGGGTTGAGATGCTCGCATATAAACACTTCGGTTTTCGCTAAACTCGGGCTCGACTCGACCCCGATTCGAACCCGAGTCGAGTCGGTGAACTCGGATTGAGATTTTACGCATAAACACCTCGGAGTTCAGAACCCGGGTTCACGTGGCATCGATGTCACCCAGAGACAATATACACAGTCTAGCCATAAGTTCTGACAATCGCTATTTTGCCGATAGCAGCCAAACGACTGAAAATAAGTGTACAACACGATATATATTCTGAAACTAGACAAAAAATACTACAATACCATGCTACTATCATGTGACGTAAGCACATGTGCTTTGCGCAACAGGCAGCGATATCTGTCAACGTCGGACTACCGTTTGGCGAGTACTGATAACACTCGACTGCCATGAGTTCTGTTAAGCGCTATTTTGCCGATAGCAGCCAAACAACTAAAAATAAGTACATAACACTACATATATTCTGAAACTAGACAAAAAATACTACAAAACCGTAATTTTTTTTTATTTTTCCCCCGAAAATTTGATGCCCAAAACTTCATTTTTAACCAGGCATAGCTAGTAATTTCTACGCGCCCAACAGCAACCCGACCTTGACATATATCAGTGCTTATTGCGGGAGATTCAGGGGCTTGCGGCAAATGATAGTAGCATAGTTTTGTAGCATTTTTTGTCTAGTTTCAGAATATTTATAGTGTTGTATATTTATTGTCAGTCGTTTGGATTCGGCAAAATGGCGATTGTCAGAACTTATGGCTAGACTGTGTACAGCGTGTTCAAAAAGTCCGTCCCCCCCCCCTCTAACTTTTTATCGGTTGATTTTTTCAAAAATCGCCGAAACACGTCTAAACTAATTTTTTTCAAAGAATCTTATGAGCCACATGAACATTTCTGGGGAGCCCCCCTTCCTTGGGGGGTTTTTGGGGGGCAACTTCGTTTTTTTCAAATAGGAAGGGGGTTTTTTTATTACACCATTCGATTTTCCTTAAAAAATAAACAATATTGACGCAAATCGCACCCCAAAATTCTTACTACAACAAAAGTTATGGGGGGTCAAAGTTTCAAGTAGACCCTTCCCCCCGATTTTTTTCTCAAACCAGAAAAGTCGTAGAGAGATGATCTTAACGTCAAATGAAAGCTATAATCAAGGGCTACAATCTCACCAAATTTTACGTCCTTACAACCCCCCCCCCCTTCAATTGCAAAAGGGGGCTCAACTGAGGCAAAAGTTCCGCGCCCCTCTTATTTTTTTCTTGAGATAGAAGCATCGTAGTAAATCCGTCTTGACGGAGATTCAAAGCAGTTAACAAAGCCACAAAAAAAGCCGTAACCTTTCGGCCTGAAACGCCAGAAAACATTAACACGAATAAGATTTTCACAAGATTTTTCAGAGTAAATGTATTCTCTGCGAATCAAGTGTGGGTATTGCGTTTTGAGACTATTTATGTGCGCGGAGAGATGGAGCGCTGTACTGCACTCACACATACCATTGCTTTTTACAAGACTGGCGCACAGTGTGTCGAGGCAAGTCGATTTCAAACTTTCCGTTCGTGAAAATCTTATTCGTGTTAATGTTTTCTGGCGTTTCAGGCCGAAAGGTTACGGTTTTTTTTTTTGTGGCTTTGTACGATGCTCCTATCTCAATGCTTTCTGTCTTTTCTTTTCGCACCCTCCCTCTTTTTCCCTCCTCTTTTTCATTAAATTATTGGGGGGGGGGGGACAAAATGATACTTTGCCCCCCTCCTTAAAGATTGGAGGGGCAAAAAAGCCATGCCCCCTAAGATTACGCCACTACCTGGTTATATTTCTCTCCGCCACATGGAAAATGTGAAAGTAATAGGTAATAAATGTGGAAGTAATGAAATGAGACATAACATAATAACATTATTTTATGCCATAGCGGGCGAAAAGTAAGTCAGAATTTCAGCAAGCTCTAAAGTAAAAGGGAAACATTCTTAGGCATGCTGCATATGTGCATCGATGCTACAGGATCGCTGCAGATCAAAATCAAACTCCAGTTCAACTTCATTTCTCGAGCGCTCGAGCTGAAGGGGTCGCCCCACCTGCGAATTAAAAGCGCAAATAAACTGATTGACCCAATGAGCTGCCTTGAATTCGATAGGTCGAGTACGATGATGTATCGACAACAAAGAAGCCCATTGGCTCAAACAGTCAATTCGCGTTTTTAAATTCGCAGGTGGAGAGACCCATTGAGACGGAGGCCCGCAGCGGTGCCAAGTGGTGAGTGTGGGGCCAAAGTTGCCGCCTTCCAAACCACAAGCGTCTTCAAGCCACAGTTTCGCTCTGTCGCGTTGTGTTGGCTGCCGCAAACCTCGGGTCTTGATTTTTATTTGACACTTCTTTAATCCTCTCTTTTTCTACCTTTTTTCCTTCCTCTTTTCCAACTTTTTCCCTTTTTCCTTCGCATTCAAAATTTTACCGCTCCTAAAAATTTGCCGCCATGGGCAGCTGCCCACGTTGCCCATGCCTAAATCCGGGCATGGGGAGCGGGTATCGAAAAATCTTCGGGCACATCTTTACGGCGTAGTAAATGATATCTACCATTAATAGGTAAAATCAGCTCGATGTGAAGGTGCCAAACAGAATATCTGTAATTGCCGCCCCCCCCCCCCCGCGAGCCCTCAAATCATCAGAATAGACTGAAAATTGCTGAAACGTCTTATTCAGGCACAAAACTTCATCAGAAAGTCAAAGAACCACTTTAGGGAGCTTTCCATGTCCACAAATAATGTTGAGCATAAATTCGGGTCGAATACCCTATAGTGCGACGTCTAAGCTCTCAAAAACACGATTTAAGTTTTCGGCGATTTTCAGGAAAATTGATACATCCCGCGGCAACACTCATTTAACGCAATGTTATTTTTAATGATTTCGATCGTCTTACCGTAGCATTTAGAGTGCTCCGATTTTTATGAAATTTGGTCTTCGGGCCCCGGGGGTTTTTTAGGTCGCTGATTTCATTTTTGAAGTCCAAATGTCCTTAAAACGTGATTCAGACAAGCTTCTATCTAAAAAGCTGTATTTTGTGATAGAAGCTCAAAAAGCTTGTCTGAATCACGTTTTAAGGACATTTGGACTCCAAAAATGAAATCAGCGACCTAAAAAACCCCCGGATCCCAAATTCATAAAAATCGGAGCACTCTAAATGCGACGGTAAGACGATCGAAATCATTAAACAAGCAGATAGTTCTGACACTACAGTGTCACAGAAGGCGCACCTTGGGCAAATTTGGTCCCTCATAAGTCAAATTCCATTCCCATCATCTCAAAAATTAAGTGTCCAGCAAAAATCCGGGTCCGAACCTGGGTGCGGCGAGTAGGTAGGGGTTATAGGACCACTACATACGATCTTAGGACAAACTCTTCGAATATTCCACCATCTCAAAAGAAATTATCCAGCAAAAGTTAGGGTCCGAACCTGTTTGCGGCGGGTGAGGGGGGGGGGGTGTAGAACCACTACGGACAATCTTAGAACAATCCCTTCGAATTTTCCACCATCTCAAAAAAATTGTACAGCAAAAGTGCAAGTTCGAACCTGTAAGCGGCGCGGCGAGTGGGGGGGGGGAGGGGACCACTACGAACAATCTCAAACCCATCGAATTTTCCAACATCTCAAAAAAAATTGTCCAGCAAAACTTTGGGTCCGAACCTGTGTGCGGCGAGTGGGGGGGGGGGGGTGCGGGACCACTACGGACCACCTTAGAACAATATACCTTCGAATTTTCCACCATCTCAAAAAAAATTGTCCAGCAAAAGTATGGGTCCGAACCTGCGTGCGGCGAATAGGGGGGGGGGCGTGTAAAACCACTATGGACAGTATTAAAACAATCCCTTCGAAATTTCCACCATCTCAAAAAAAATTGTGCAGCAAAAGTTTGGGTCCGAACCTGTGTGCGGCGAGTGGGGGGGAGGGGGGACCACTACGGACAACCTTAGAACAAAACCTTCGAATTTTCCACCATCTCAAAAAAAATTGTCCAGCAAAAGTTCGGGTCCGAACCTGTGCGAGGCGAATGGGGGGGGGGGGGGGGGGGGGGGTGTAGAACAACTGAATATGGAATTGCAGAAAGGGGTCATGTCCACGAAACCAAACTTTTCACTAGAGACGAAAAACGTTTCACGCTTCGAGGAATTGAGCTAAACGTTTGAAATTTGGCATGGACGTAGCTAATGTGGTGTAGTTATTTGTGAGATAAGCGGTTTATTTTTTAGGTTACTTATGGCGGCCACAGCGGCCATTTAACATTTTGGACATGTCCCCTTTCTGCAATGAACGGCGTAAAAACGTGATTTTCTCCATGAAGTTGTAGGTATTCTGTGAAATGAACTCTAGAATATGAAAGAAAAAGTCTATTTTCATACAAAAAGTCACATATAAACAGAAAAACTCAACACTTCAAGTAAAAAAATAAAAATTGGGGAAAAATACAACTTTTTGGTTCAAAATTAAACAAAAATTAACAAAAACAACTTTTAACTAAAAATAAAATTATTTTCACACGAAACAATTAATATATTTCATCGTCCTTTAATGGCTTACTTTTTACTCTATTTTGACTTTTTTTTTGTCCTGGACATGTCCATTTCTGCAATATATCAAAGCTAAATACCTCTAAAAAAGCGGGTAAAAGCTTGAATAAAATTCTGATTTTTACAGGACACACGCGCCTGTCAGTAAGGAAGAAGAAACCGTGGGTATCTCAATTTCGCCAAAATGTGGACATGACCCCTTTCTGCAATTCCATATTCAACTATGGACAATCTTAGAACAATCCCTTCGAATTTTCCAACATCTCAAAAAAAATTGTCCAGCAAGCCGGCATGGGGACAGCACCTAGGCATGGGAACTTTTAAGTGGTCATTACTGACACCAAGACGAAGGGATTAAGCCCAAAAAACCTTTGATGGTAATTTGCTCTTCCAAAAATCACCCATTGCCTGGACTGAAGCGCGGCGAGAGCATATTACGCATATCTTGAAATGGACTTTTGTGGCATTAGGACTGCAGATAAGCCAAAAGTAATGAAAATTTCAGTTCCGATGGGGTTAAAAGTGGGTATTTTACACCATAATTAACTATTGAAACACCCAAAAATTCATATTTGGTACTTACGCCCTTTTAGCCGTTGGGGGTCCATTTAGAGTCAATTTTTTTCAAAATGCTTGTTATGGTTCAATTTTTAAGACCACAAAGAACAAAAAATCGGCCGTTCGCACATAAAATACTCATTTTTGAAAAATAAGAATCACCCTGGCGCACGGCTAGTGTGCGTGGTCTCTATTATACAGGGTGGACCAGACCATCCGGATCAGGCATTTTTCTCAAAAACTACTGAACCAAATGATTTGAAACAAAAAAGTCGGATAGGAAATCAACCCCAAATTTTTCATTTTTGATATTTTCAAGAGCCCCCTACAGCCCATTGGGGCCCATGGGGGGGGGGGGGGGGGTTCAAACACATTTTTCAAGTTTTCTCGAAAAAATCTCCAATAATGATAAAAAAATTAGTTTATATTCTTCAAGTAGAGACAATTGCCGATATTTTTTCTCCTATAAATTTTTTCCAAAACCCCCAAATTTTTGAGCTATGGGGGCTTCTTGGAAATTTTTGTAATAGGCCTTTGTGACCACCCTGTTGTGAAATTCTCAAAAATATTGACAGATTCTGAAAGAACAGACCAAGATCTTTCGATTGATGTGCCACATGTTACCTTTAAGTGAAAAAAGAAGGTGTTTTTTGCAGAATCAAAATTTTGGGGCTTAAATAGCACAAACCATGGAATCGAGCCAATTCTGCCATCTAAGCCCAAAATTTTGATTCGGAAAAAACACCCTATTTTTTCACTTAAAGGTAACATGTGGCACATCAATCGAAAGGTCTTGGTCTGTTCTTTCAGAACCTGTCAATATTTTTGAGAAATTCACAACAGGGTTGTCACAAAGGCCTATTAAAAAAATTACCAAGAAGCCCCCATAGTTCAAAAATTGGGGGGTTTTGGAAAAAAATTATAGGAGAAAAAATGTCGGCAATTGTCTCTACTTGAAGAATATAAACTAATTTTTATATCATTATTGCAGACTTCTTCGAGAAAACTTGAAAAATGTTTTTGAACCCCCCCCCCCCAATGGGCCCCAAGGGGCTGTCGGGGGCTTTTGAAAATATTTAAAATGAAAAATTTGGGGTTGATTTCCTGTCTGACTTTTTTGTTTCAAATCATTTGGTTCAGTAGTTTTCGAGAAAAATGCCTGATCCGGGTGGTCTGGTCCACCCTGTAATTGTCTCAGATGTCACCAAATCGAGCGAGGTTAAACACGCGTCTTATGCGGTCGCACTTGTCCGCACCGCACTAAGCAACGCCGCAATTTTCGTCAAAAATGTAAACAAACACAGAGAAGAAGGAGAAGAAAGAAACCCTTTGAACTCGAGTTCAAATATACGGGTGTTTTTACGCTAACCCAAGTTGGACCCGGGTTGACTCAACCATGGTTCAGATCTCTAACATAAACGAGGCTATTTAAAAATTCAACCCTCCTAAAACGCGATCCCCCCTCCCCCGGAAATCAAGTAGTGAGTACTAGGTGAGCTGAAAACAAGGAAGAAAAAACAGAAAAAATGCTTTGGAAGCGCTGAGAAGATATTTCGTTAAAAATTGACCCAACAAAGGACTTCAGAATAGCTAACCAAAGGTTTTGTACACTTAATAAAAGTGTTTTCGCTGGGTGAAGCAGAGCTTTTGTTGGATCCACCAAAGTCTTTTGCTGGGTCATTTTTCCACCAGAAGTTTTGTCGGCACTGCCTTTGTGTTTTTCTCTGTTTTTTCTGTGAATAAGGTTTCATAGTTCCATAGATGTGAGTTTGGCCCCAAATATACATTGTTAGAAATACGTATTCTGCTTTTTGACGTCACGACAAACCGATGTTTTGCATTATTACACGAGTGTATCTCCGAAACCGGGGCGCTTAGGGAAAAAACCAAAGGCACGCTTGTTCTCAGTTCATCAAGTTCTTTTAATTTTGTGTGTGAAAAACACCAAATTTTAGACCCTTCAAAAAAAAAAAAAAAAAAAAAAAATCAGAAGCGGGTTTTCTCTTCTATTCTGTCTTAAATTTTGCGCCCCTCGGAGTGCTGCGCCCCCCCACCCCTCCGTGGCAGGGGCTGCTGCGGCGTTATTTACGCCTCTGATTGAGCCTCGTCGATGCTATTTTGCTGGGGTTTTTTTTAATGCTATTTTTGAGTTGACAAGAGCCTCTGCTATACTACTACGGCAGCTGTCCAGTAGGGGCATCCCTACTGGCAAAAACAAAGTAGCTCCCGCGCTTACATTTAAGGTAAACTCCCCAGTCCCCAGCACCAGGGGCGTGCCCGGAGGGGGGGGGGGGGTACCCTTGCCCCGGGCGGCACTCTCCCAAGGGTGGCAAAATCTGGGTGAACAAGCAAAAAAAAAAGTAATCAAATTTCAATGTAAATCACCGAGGGCCGCAAAAGCAATGTATAAGAAGCAAACAAAAAAACAAAACAAAAAAACAAAAAAATTAAAAAAACAAAACAAAACAAACAAAAAACAAACAAAAATGTCAAATGTATAATTTCGAGGGGCGCAAAGATTGAATTCTTGCCCCCCCCCCCTCTTAAAACGACAGACCGCCCCTGCGGCCGGCATGGCAGCCCTGAAATTGATCCTAATATCTGGCACCTATTCACATAGGTATCAATAAAAAATAAAGAATGTTGGCAACAAGGTCGGCTCGCGATTTAAATCTGGAAATTAGACACAGAGTGCAGCACTAATGAGTAAAAGTTTGTTAGTTTTGTATTTCCTTCAGTAGACATTTTATATTTACTTTCCTAACCCTCAAGTGTTTTTGCAAGCAACTTAGGTTAGAGCCCGGAGTATAAATCAGGACTTATAATTTTACTTTTTGTCGACTTACGTTCTCATTTGTTTCTATGGGTTCTACAAAAAGTTAATGAGTCCGTTTCTCTCAAGTTTTTGTATTTTCATGAATATATTTTTCATCGAATCGGCAATCAAAAGACACTAGGGACCAGGGGCTTAACTTTTTCCAGTTTTACCATCGTAGCCAGCTTAAAAATGAATTTTTTTCTTCACTTTTATCTATCAATAGAAAGGTAATAAAATTTCCTTTTCAACTATCTTGATTAAAGTGCCGTATGGGGCACATCGGCGATTTTCATGTGTAAGCTGGACTCTTCGCGATGTTTTAGTCATACCTCAAACTCCGGAGGCCTATCCGCGACGCTAGATTTGCGGGGCCTTATCATTGAGGTTTTGGAGTGGGAGGGGGGGGGGGGCTCTAAAACACTCAAATCGAATCTTCGTATTTCAGCCCTTCTCCCTTCCACTTTCCATCCCTTTCGCAACCTAACCTTAGGTGTCAAAGCCCAAAGGTAACATCCAAACATGGACGGTTCATCACTGTGTGATTGTACTTAAATTAATTCGTGATGTTCCAAAAATGTTGATGTAGATTGTTTATAGTTTAAGGTAAGTGGAATCCAATGGTGTAATAAAATCTGAGAGGACTTGTTGTTTCAACACTCCCGAGTCCTGGGTTCAAATCCCGGTAATGGCAGCAGATTTTTCACTGGTCTTGTCGCTCGGTCTCCTTATAATTGGGTCCACGGCAAAGATTACAGAGGAAATCTGAGTGCTAAGCGTGGATTTTTCAAGTTTCCGGTGTCTTCTGACAATAAACAAAAAACTTGCCTTCCCTCAATTATTTGTCTATAGATGACTGTAGGCTCCAAGCAGGAGCATAAGCCAATAAATCCTCAAAAGAAAAAAAAAAGAAAAAAAAATAAGAAAAGAAAAACTTGTTCAGGTACTAGCACGAATTTGCATTTGAAAATTTGGATCCTGTTTCTTATGGGAAAACCCACGAGAGCGAGTATAAGATGGGGAGCATTTCTTTAGATCCAATTTTTTTCGTGACGTCACATTTAACAGGTCTGTGGTATATCTGCCTCTGATTGCGACCATTTCTGTTCTAAACTAGACTCAATAAGTAGGCGATCAAGAAGTACCTATCGGTAGTCTCTTGGCTCGACGTGAGAAAAGAGTTAAAAAATGGTAATCGTCATGGACAGTGTAATAATTCAAATCTAGCATGAACTTACCATTGTTGATTGTTGCTTTTTGATGGAACAATAGAGAAGTTATGGGCTCCCGTTACGTTCGAACATCACCCATAAAATTTTTAGGAAATGTTTTTTGAACATGTTGAATTGATTTTTTAAATTAACTACACAATGACACACAAAAATCCTGTCGACAAATCACAGAAAATTAATAAAAAATCTTTGAAAACGTTCGAAAATCAGTCCAGTTTTCACAAACGCACTTTTATTTTTTTCGTTTTTTTTTTGTTTTTGTTTTTTTTTTTGTTTTTTGTTTTTTGTTTGTTTTTTGTTTTTTTATATACGAGATCTGCTGGAAAGGTTTGATTTCACTTCGACGGTTTAAACTTATACCTACCTACCAGTCGAGTACGTACTCAGTCATTAACGAAAACTTTGGAAAAGAAAGCTCAAAACTTTGAGGCGAACATTTCACTTGTGACTATGCCCAATAGGTCCATTCGTCGGAGACTCTGGTAGCTGTCGGCTTCTTGCAATCAAGAATTAAAAGCTTCGAATTTTTCAAGATTGGATCCAACAGGAAAAGAGTTTTTTTCCCGTATTTTCAAAGTATTTATGAAAATCACAACTACTGTTTCCCACCGGAATTTATAAATGTTCTGACGACAAACGATGTATCGTAAAATGTTTTCGAACAGAATGGAGTACCACCATGATAAGGACGAATCAAAAGTAGCAAGCACTGACCACACGTTACTATAAGACGTAAAATTTTTGATTGTGTGATTTTAAGAGTTATCGACGGCGGCGCGGTGCCGTTAGCCGGCGTTTTAGCACTGACTGAAGTCCCGATTTGAACTGGAGACTTGCATCGGTCTCACTCCAGTTCTGGAGTGATCAACAATACCCCTAAGCGTCGCCTTTTTATGACGTCATCGCAGACCCACCAGCTGGCTACATCATCGATAGGACGAGAGAGCAGTCCGTTGTTGTTCCCCTGTACCGCCCGCCGCGAGCCGCGACTGCTGCGCGTCGCGTGCGCCATGCAGCTTATGGAGCGTGGTTAGTACCGAAACCCTCAACCCTCAACCCTGGTACCCTGGCCTCACGCGCTGCCAAATCTACTAGCGTGTTGTCAATGCATCTCGTACTCTCTTGAGCACACTGAAAAGCACAATTCCCATGGGCGTAGCTAGACAATTTTTCTGGAAGGAAAGGGGGAGGGGTTGGAAACCCCATGGGGGGATGTCTGGAGGGAATACCTTCCCAGCTTCGGAGGGCTACCGTCTAACCCCCCCCCCCCGGAAAATTTTGCCAATTTAGCCGCACTAAGACGTGATTTCAGGCTATCTCTACCTCGCAAATGGTGAGAAGATAAACACGCGCGCAAAAAGTAATTTTATGTTTCTTTGCCAAGAATAAACCGATCTGATTAGAAAAAACTAACCTTACAATTTTATTTTTTTGTACTCGTGAATTCAGATAATAATAACATCTCAGAACACAAAATAATGGACAAAAGGAAAAGAAGGATCTGCTGAACAAATTCCTCCCTCGGTGTTCTCCGTTTAATCGCCAAAGGTAAAAATACTTCATGAAATTTCCTTTTAACCATGTCTTTTACTTTGTTTTACGTTTTATAATTATTTTTTTTTTTCAATTGTTAGTGCTTTTTTTTCAACATCAGATTTCCTAGGGGAGTCATGTGATCCGATCAGAAAAGGGAAAAATATGGAGAGGGGGCATACGATGACTCGTAATAATAATGTCGACGCACAGCTCCAGATATCGGATGTAATTACTCCTCCTCAGAAGATCGCGTAATTCGATCGTGAAACCGTGTCTTTCTTTCACGCGTGCGCCTTCAATTCTGTAGGTAGACTAAAACGGTACAGTTACGTACGAATAGTTAACTACTTACCGAAACACAGGAGAAATACTATCCGACTCGACAGCCGACGCATTGGAAACCGTGTCTATCTTTCATGGGAGTGTGGTCAGCAGCATTTCATGTTCTCAGGCTGTATTTCCGCCAAAAATTATTCTTTTGCGTTCAAGTAATTAATTTTTTTTTTTTTTTTAAACCTTCTACTGGTGGCAATTTCCAAGGAGGAGATATGCATCATTATCAAAATATGTGAAATAATATTTTTAGAGAGGTTTGAAAGTGCCAATTGTTCAGACTGTACACTGTTTCCACCCTTGGTTTTCAATGTTTCACGCACTCCTGTGGGACCACAACATTTGTTTGGTAAAAAAGGGCAATTGCAGAAAGAGTTTTATTAGCAGGCGGCTTCGGTCGTATCGGGGTGGATCTGTCAACCAGTGGCGTAGCGTGCAATTTGGCAACGTTGTGTAAAAGGTTGAATGCGAAGGTGTTCATTGAATACCCAATGGTTCGATCTTTTTCATGAGTTTAAATGGGCGAACTGGAACGTTGTCAAATTGCACGCAACGCTACTGCTATCAACCTCATGCCGGAGCCCTTGATTTTGTTGAAGAAGGTACCATTTTCAACCATGACAGTCAATCACATTTTCAGAACGTCAAGAATCGAATATTTTCCACAACTTTAGAGAACTAAAATAATCAGTCGAGTCGAAACACCAACGGAGATAGCAATCAATGATAACTTCAGAGGCATACTTACTATAGTCAACTTCAACATTTCATTAATCGTCGTCCAAAACCCAAGGTAGATGGAGAACAGGTGCGTGGACAACACTCTGAGGTTGGCTCTGATTGGTTGTCAAAAAAGCGACTTTACCGCCATTTTTCTAACCGCGCGATTCAAATTTAGATTTCACATCTTGAAAAGGAAAGTGAACAACGTAATTGATGATGTTAATCCATTCTATAGTCACAACATTAAAAGTTAAAGATAAAACATACATTGCATTGTTCAAATAAATAAAGTATTGCTTCAAATAAACGTCCCCTCCAAACCTAACCTCAAACAATAATATAAGATACACGGAGTAAATGGGAGGCAAGATGGCGGCGAAGTCGCTTTTACCGAAGTGGCCACGCCCGCCCGTCCCCTGAGTCGAGTGTTGTCCATACCTGTTCTTCATACACCTTGTCCAAAACCGATGAAATTTGATTCGATCTGAAGCAGGTAGAGAATGAAGACAGCACATCGTACCCAACCTCAAACTGTGTTTTTGTTTATGTTGGAATCGTGGTATCATCTATCTTCTAAGGCCTAAGCGTAAATCTTCCATTGTTATTGGTCATCAATAGGTTACAGTCCAGACGGTGATTTTGAGTAGACAATAGTGAAGCTCTCACCGGTAGAAAAAGCTTGGTGAAGAGTTGGTCCTTGCAACAAAAAAAACTTGTAAAAATGTCGATGAACATTCACTCTCAAAATTGAGTCTTCTGGCGGAGCTACGCAGGTATCGTGAAAAATCCGTATCCAGTTTGAATTATAATTCTATTCTATGTTTCCGTAGAGAAAGTAGCAAATTAGACAAGATCTCCCATGATACCTGCGCATAACTCTGCCTTTACGATCTTGTCGTTACAGCTGTTTTCTGAGTTTATTTTGGACTTTTTCGAGCTGTGATAACCCCCTAAGGGCCAGGTTATTTCAAACGGACGACACTATTCAGTTTATAAAGGGAACGTAGTTAACTGTTCGTACTCGGGGGAGTTGAAATTGCCTATACGACACATTGAAGGTGCCGGAAGACATCTTATATCGCACATGTTTCCATCAATAATCGCGTTTATCCGAAATGAAGACTGAAACAATGTGCAGTAGACTAGAGAAGAAAAACGAGTATACTCGGGCTTGGCTCTTAAAGGGTTAACATGTATATTTGCTGGTTTTCACTTCAGATTTCCCTATTCATTTGCTTAGAGAAATATTTAGGGTAGACAGAACATTCTAGAGTACACATGCATCCACCAAGTTTCAAAACGTTATTGCTTTCAAATTATCGATTTTTGGCCGCCTATGCCTCAAATTTACCAACCGTAGCGCCCCTGGTGCGTTCTGTGCGTCGGTTGAAGAGCACGAGTAGGCAGGTAAAGTTATTTCAGACCTCAAGAAAGCGAAACAGGATTTAAAGCAACAGAAGGTGGCCGCCGGTCTGTTTTAGGAATAGCAAGCAATGCCATGAAATCAGGGAGGGGTGAACGTGGAAAAGTAGCGTTTTTATTTGATTTGCCTCGCAGTGTAACTATACCGCACTTATTGGCGGTGCATAAAATCAAAATTATTTAAGGGTCAAAATATTTGAGGAACACTCGAGATTAATTTCAGTCACTGATGAAACTTTTATCGAGCACCTGTCACCCGTCACCCGTCACCGGTCGAAAATGCTTCCAACTGTTCTCCCTTTTTACTCTTACGCATGCCTCCGCCGCGCCGCGCCGCGCGCCGCCCTGTGGGGCGAGTCAATGAGAGGGGTCGGACTTGGTTGCATGCGCGTCCGTTTCATTGCGGAATCACAGGCAATTGGAATTGGGTCTCTTAATCGTGATTCAAACATCCTCGACGCCTAATTTTTGGTCGTAGATTTCATTTGTTGTCGGTATTTTGGTTGCTTTACCCGCCCAAATATGATTTTTGAAACATCTTTCGAAAAAAAAAAAAAAAAAAAAAAAAACCTAGAGTCCGAAAATCGATATTTTGTTTTGTGCCAGAGATACTTGTTTAATAGTCTCGAACTCGTTGTGAAATTCACAAAACTGCTCTCGCGGGAAGGTCGTAATGTCAGTTCAACGCAGGTATCATGGGAGATTTCTGCCTGATTTATCAATTTCTGTACGGAAACACAAAGATATGTCTCCAATTAAATAGGAATCTCCGCATGATACCTGCGTGTCTCCGCCATTGAGCCCGCGATTCTGAGAGTGAATTTCGTGATTTTCTTTTTTTCGTGATGCAAGAATCAACTTTTTAAGTATCCTGTAGCAAAACTTTACGATAGCCCCTGCGTTGAAGGTGCAAAGACAAAAAAAAAAAAATGCTGAAGTAAATGCGTTTGTTTTAAGAGATAATTTCTCGCGGATAGGTGGACCGTGCGAAGCACCGGTTTACGGCTAGTTGGAATCCATGATTAGATTATGATAGGAATGGGTCTGTTGCACACTTCGGCTAGAACGTTTTAAAGTATCAATTAATTCCTAGGTAAAAAGCCGAGAAAATAACAATGGCAGCATCAGAAAACACTAAAATTCAGTATTAAACTCACAAATTGCGAAAAACACTAGACACTATTCACCCCTAAATCTTTCCACCACGTGCACGATATTTCGCGGAATTAGCGCGGCACATTCAAATAATCACGGCCGACTGTCATCACAGCTGACTTCATAAACAAATAAACAGTAAACACTGACGGCATCTGTTCGATTCTTACGTTTCAATGTCCTCAATTCCTCACTAAAGGTTGTGAAAGGTACGGAAACCGATATTTGTGTCGAAAACTTATCAAAATAAAACAATAACACACAGGAGTTCCAAGGATGATTCCATCATCATAATACTGATGACTAATATCATTAATACTGAATTTTAGTGTTTTCTGATGCTGCCATTGTTATTTTCTCGGCTTTTTACATAGGAATTGATACTTTAAAACGTTCTAGCCGAAGTGTGCAACAATCATTAAATTAGGTTAACTTTTATCTCAGAATGAAAGGAAGTAAAAGGAAACAATGGTGAGCGGGTTTTAGGGCGTGATAGTGAAACAAAACTGCGAATTGAGTCGTGAATCAAATTTCACGTTTTCGCGATAACATTTCCAATTATAGGCTCCCAGGAGGTATCACGCATGACCTAACTACACAGGTCGCAGTCAATCCGGTGGACGAGTTTCGATGCGATCTGCGCAACCTCCGCTCGATGACGTATAGCTGGCGCAGCTGAAGAGCGGGCGTTCAAATCTACCTGCTTTCTTATGGGGAAAACTGAAAAGACCCTTTTTATAGTGCGTATTATAAACAATTTACGACAGTGAAACTTGATTTTTATCAATAAAAAGTAACGAGGTAGGTTTCAAGCTTTGAGAAAACCAATGCGCAATCGTACGCAATTTTGCTTTTTCTATTTTCGGGCAGTTTTAGAAAATTGGGTAGAATGCATTGAATATTACTTAACCTACGTTCTTCATAAGAGGGATTTTTACTAACCGAAAGAAAATATAGGAATAAGAAATTGAAGTGTGATCAAATTGATTTTCTCAAAGCTTAAAACCTTCCTCATGGTCTATCATAAATAAAAACAAAGTTTCACTGTCGTAAATTGCTTATAATATGGGTATGTTGCAAACTTTTGCTACAACTATTAAGATCGAGTATATAATCTGATGTGAAATCGCCTGAAAAGTCCATTGGTGGCATCAGAAAGTCATAAAATGCATTAATAAACTCACAAGAGGCGTTTAGTGAAATCCAAGATGGCGAAGAAATATCGAGTAATCTGTATCATGAAACCGCGAACATCCAAGGTTGACCAACTTTGACAACCTCTTTGGAGGTAGAGGCTATGTGTTTGTTTACGTTGTGATTGGTTGTGATCGATATTGTGAGGTTGGCTATCCTTGGATGTTTGTGGCGCATGCAGACAAATTGCTCAATATTTCTCCGCCATCTTGGAATTCATTAAACACCTCTTGTGAGTTTATTAATGCATTTGATGACTTTCTGATGCCGCCAATGGACTTTTCAGACGATTTTATATTAGAATAAAGTCTACTGATCGTTGTAGCAAAAGTTTTCAACAGACCCATTCGCACTTGAAAAAGGGTCTTTTCCCCACAAGAAAGCATGTAGATTTGAACGCACGTGCTTCAGCTGCGCCAGCTATACGTCATCCCCTTCCTTGCTCTACCCGGTGCCAGGCAGACGGAGAGGCAGAGGAGGGTGTGCGCATTGACTGACCTGTGTAGTTAGATCATGGTATCACGGCATCGCGGTTTCCGAGTAACGAGCACGAGTATTGTGATTGCAATATGAATTTCAAAAGGAAGTATCCTGGTCGAAATTCTCATTGTTAAATTTTTCCGTTGTTTTTAATAGAATTTACGATCAAGACGTAGGTACTCTGAAATGGGCATTCTGCTCAGTCCGTGAGCACTTGAAAGTCACAAAATTGCTCTAAGCTTACCGATATTTAGGAGTAAAATTTTCAACCTGGGTACTTTCTTTTGAAACTCATAGTATACCTACTATCACAACTTGCACCACTTCTGATACCATGTTAATGAAACTAGATTTCGGTCTTTTATTAGAAGATAGAAATTAGGATCAAAACAATAAAATAAATGCGACATGATGAATGTGCGAGATCTGACCATGCCTATACTGTGACCTTCGTGGCTTATTAGGTGCCACTTTGTACAGAATAATCAGCGCGCATGCCATGTTACCAACATAACTACAAAATGAATTACTTCCATTTAAATAACACCGGTCTTAAACAAAAAATCGACAGCGTTTTATTACAACATTATAAGCCGAGCTATGAGTGTTCAATAACCCTGATCTCACTTCATTCCTCTCCGTAGTCAAACGCGCCCTGTTCATCCTAAACAACAATCCTTTAATGTTTCATTCAAGTAACTGAGCAGTTGTAACACTCCCTCCCTACTTTTACTACTTGTTTCAGCCAAAGGGTGGTTAGTTTTTACAACCATTCATATCGCGAAAAAACAGAACCAACGGAGAGACCCTTCTTTATCCATACATGAGGACAAGGGTGGAGAAATGAGGGGTTTACCAGTTCATGAAACTTCAACCCCTATCAGGGAGGATTTATTACTTAAAAAAAATGAAAAATAATAAAATAATAAAAAGTATTCCCGACAGCAAATCATCATTGTGAAGGGCTTTGAACAAAGGGCGAAGTTTTCACAACGTTGGGGGAGCCGAACTCGTGCTCTGCACAAGTCCATTTTGATCAAGTGAACTGGATTCCATACGGCCAATTAATGCCCCCCCTCCTCCGCATCCTCCTCCCCCCCCTTCCTTCATGATTGTAAGAATTACACCTCGTCACCTGTTGGAGGGCGTTATTTGAATTTGTCACCGAACAAAAATTGGCGCGAAGTGAGAAAGGGGGAGGGGGAAGGGAAAGTGATTAGAGTACAGAAGATGAGGAATGTCGAAAGGGTTGCAAAGGGTAACGATTTGCGACGCTTGTTCCGATTTGATAGACCGCTTGTTGGTTTGTTTGCTTAGCTCGCAGAGGTGAGGCCAATAGAACCGCGCTGTAAACGCCTTTCATATCTTACGGTGATTCCAGGCGAAACTTTTCCAGATTTCAATCCGATAGATAGCGCCACTTGTCGCTTTTCGGGAAAGTCGTGTTTTTGGCGTTTTAAACTGAAACCATTGATAAAACGCAAAATCCAATAACGTCAGCACCTGCGAAATTTTTTTATGGATTTTTTTGAGCCCAAAACGAGCAAAATTGGTTGAGAATCAAAGCCGTAAAATATGAAACTCATTTCGCCATAAGCTTAGTGAGTGAGAGTGAGTCCGAGTGATAATACGCCTATTTGCCTCTCTCGCACTCATTGAGGCTTATTGGAATTTTTGTATTTCATCATTTTCGGCATTACTTTTGAGTGTTTCTGCTTGAAACTTTCAGGGTATCTTCCTGAAGTATGCTCGCAGGTGCTGACGTTTCTCAAATTTGTGTTGTCAGTGTGAGTTTGTCAATTTTAGCCAAAAACTGTTGACTTTTAGAGCAGCGCGACGCGACGTAGTGTCTACGGTTGGAAATAATCGACCCTGGAATCATCTTGCGCGATAGTAATTAAATTGCCTACGCAGCTCATCGATACATTCGACGAATAACGAGCTGGAGCACCCAAAACCATGCAGCCTTGAAGGCAAATTCAGCATGAGAATAATCCAACCAGATTTCACAGAGAATATTTTCAGACTGTTTTGAAAATATTCTCTCAGGATGTTCTCAGAATATTCATCACATAATACCGCCTTCGTGCGTAAATATACTGTAAGGAAGGCTTTCGGTTTATTTTCAGAATATTCTCAGAATAGTCAGAATATCCTCAGAACCTTCCTTACGGTATATTTACCTAGGAAGACGGTATTATGTGATAAATATTCTGAGAACATTCAAGGAATATTTTGAAAACATTATCAGTATATACCTTCAAGATTATTAGTCTATATATGTACTAGCGGAGACAAAGATACCTAGCCAGGGTATGCAATAAGCAATACACAGCATCCCATTTAAATGCGTGTATTAGGTGTGTTGCGTGTTGCATACTCTGGCCAGATATCTTTGTCCCCGCTAGTACATACGTATGTTGCATACGTATGTTGCATTGTTACATATGTATGTATGTTGTTTTGCTTATGTACCTATGTACATATATCTGATACATATTTATGTACCAGATATTATATTTAATACCTACATGTATTTCGTTTTCACACAGTGGCGCCATTTGGGGGAAGGTAGGAGGGGAGGAGGGCAACCCCCCCCCCCCCCCAATGATTTTCAATGTGGCCGAAAAATCAAGTCAGAGAGATTTTTTTTTTAAGATGCACGGCAGAAAAAAAAAAAAAAAAGATCATCCAAATTTTTGGAGGGCCTTGCCCCCCCCACCCCCAGGAAAATCTGAAATGGCGCCCCTAGGGACACAATAGGAATTCGCCGGCTCGACAATCGTTTATAGGTACCGAAACAAAGGATCGCTTGGCCGTAGGTGGCTCGGCATCTCTTCGTCACTTTTGTCGAACCTCGACCCTCGTTGCAGCGTTGCCATATTTACAGGGTCTCGGCTCTATGCTTATTACAAAAAGAATCCCAGGCGCCAGGAAATATTGAACAGGGTATAAATCCGATTATACCGTAATCGTAATCGCACTCGGTCAACGATTACTGGGAATTGTAAAAAAATACTCGTACGATTATACAATTAGGATTACCGTAACTGTACGCGTTCAAATATCACCGTAATTGTACTCGTTCAACGATTACTGGTAATCGTCATTGATTAGTCCCAGTTAAGGGAAGAAAGAAAGATAACTTATGAAGAATTATTTCTGGGGAAAAATTAATTTTACGCTCTTCATATACCTATCCGTCAGCTCTCAGAATCCCTGATATAAGTGTTCCATGAATTTTCACTATGACCAAAATGTCATGGGCATTATTTCCGTGGATAGTGGGGCTCTTGCAAACTTTTGCTACATGGGATTGAAGAGTTGATCTTGTTTAAAAAACCTGTAAATAGGAAGATGAGTACCTACACAAAAAATCACGAAATTCACTCTCAGAATCGAGCTTCATGACGGAGCTACGCAGGTATCAAAGACGATTTCTATCTAATTTGGGGCATAAACTCTGTGTTTCCATGGAGATAGTGACAAATTAGATATGAATATCCCATGATATCTGTGTAGCTCCGCCATTCTTATATTGCCGATACAGCTGTTTTGAGAGTTTATAACTGAATTCTAGACTTTTCCGAATTTCGCTGGTTTTTACATCAGATCTGACTATATTCTATTGTTCACAGCAGAATTTTGCAAGCGCCCCATTAGCCAGTTTGCCAGTTTGTCAGTCTTCGCGATTATACCGGAATCGATTACTCTGGTCCCCCTCTTAAATCGATTACTTACCTAAGGTAATCACGATTACGGGAATCGATTACTTGTCCACTTCTGTAATCAATTACTATACGCGTAATCGATTACTCACAGTAATCGCGATTACCGGAACCAATTGAGTAATGTAATCGGAAAGCAATCGATTCCGCACAACTCTGAGAGGAAGACATGGCTCTCAAAAGGCACGTTTGCTCTTCCGGGGCACCGCAAATGTAATTTTAAATTGGAAAACGGACTTACGAGCAGACCTGTCATTTTGGTGGGCTTCTGATCATTGACAAGGCGCAGGGCTCTGAAAACGTCCCCTCTGCTCTTCCGGGGCATTCCCTGAGTAATTTTAAGTTGGAAAACAGACTTACGACCAGACCTGTCATGTGGGGTTTTAATCGCTGACACTGCACAGGACTCTCAAAACGTCCCCTCTGCTCTTCCGGGGCACCGTCAATGTTATTTTAAATGGTAAAGCAGACTTACGAACAGACCTGTCATTTGGATGGGCTTTTAATAGCTGACAAGGCGCAGGGCTCTCAAAATGAGCCCTCTACTCTTCCGGGGTACCGCCACTGTAATCTTAAATGGGAAAACAGAATTATGGGCAGACCTGTATTTTTGTCAGCTTTTAATCGCTGACGAGGTGCAGGGCTTTCTAACCGTCGCCTCTGCTCTTTCACCGCACCGCTAATGTAAGTATAAATGGGAAAACAGACTAACGAGCAGACCTGTCATTATGGTGGTGCTTTTCAAGCGCTGACAAGGTGGAGACCTGCTATTCCCCCTCTTTCTTGGGGACAAATCTGCCAGACACCCCATCGCTGCTAAGGGGCCTCAAATTCATGGTTGCGTATGGCCTCAAGAGATGTAACTCCACCTCTGCTCAGAATCCCAGCGAGTGACCCCTCTATCGATTCAACTTTGCAAAGTGAGTCTATCACCCTCAAGGGTTTCCATTGCTTTTGCCACTCGGGCTGTCTCATTCCTGGCCTCTCATGACTCATTAACATGGGCCAGAAGGTGATGTCACAGACAGGGGCGAGCCGTGAGTGAGGGGGGATGTGGATTGTGGGTGCCTTGCCCCTGGCGGCACTGTCCGAGGGCGGCAAAATCAGGGTGAATAACCAAAAAAAAAAAGTATCAAATTTCAAAATGAATCACAGAGGGCGCTGAATTCAGCGTGTAACAACCAAAAGAAAAGAAGAAGAAAAAAAAAAAAATAGTAACCAAATTCATAATTTATTTTGAGGGGCGCTGGAAACCACGGCACGTCCCTGGGTATCTATATCTTTTGCACCTGTGGCTCTTTCTCTCATTGCAACTCATGACTCATCATATGGGCTGAAAAAAGTTGATGTCTCCAATACCCCCCCCCCCTTGTGACCCCTCGATCGATTCAGCTTGGTCAATGAAGTTGATCGCCTTCAAGGATTTCCATATCTTTTGGAACTGTGGCCCTTCCACTCATTGCAACTCATGACTCATCATATGGGCAAATAAGTGATGTCTCCCAAACCCCCCCTTGTGACCCCTCTATCGACTCAGCTTGGCTAATGGAGTCGATCGCCTAAAAGGGTATCCATATATTTTGCAACTGTGACTGTTTCACTCATTGTAACTCATCACTCATCATTAAAGGCAGAAAGTTGATGTCTCTAAAACCCCCCTTGTGACCCCTCTTTCGATTCAGCTTGGAAAATGGAGTCGATCGCTCTCAAGGGTTTTTGTATTTTTTGAAACTGGGGCTCCTTCACTGGCATCTCATAGCTATGTAACATGGACAAGAAGGTAATGTAGCCATGCGCAAAACACAGCTTGTCCATTCAACTTTACAAATGGAGTCGATCGATCCCAAGAAAAGGGGCTTGTCGTGGGGGGGGGGGGGGGGGGGGGGGGAGGAGGAGGTTACCCGTACAACACCGTACAACGAGGCGGCCAGTAGACATTATAAGAAAATAGTAAGAATTTCCATATCACGGGGGTTTTGGAGGGAGGGGGTCAGGGGGACGGTAAGTATGACACGGTGCTTTGCTCCGAGACCTGCCAACAACTATATATAGGTACCGACATCCAAGTTTCAATTTTGGATACATAGGTACTGTTAAGTATGTGAATTTATTTGTTTTAATGCATCACTGCGTGCATCACTGTTTTAAGTATCTTATTGCGCATGCGCGCAGACTTGTTATATTCTACTGATCATCGTCATGTCGCCTTCACGTACCTAGAGAATAAAACCAAAGTATTATCCTTTTTAATCCGTTTTATCAATTAATCCATTCCAACTTATCGAGTAATCAAATATCTTAACAGGTACGATTTTTCACCCGCACGTGTTTAGTTTATCTATATGCATGAGCAAGAGTGTAACTAATCGATTTATTGGACTTAACCAGCATTCAGAGGTGGCTTAATAAAACACAGTCAAAATAACGTGGTGAAGAATGGCAGGGTCGAAAAGTTTAGTCCTCAGAAAAAAAGAACAGCATTAACTGGTAGGATAATAATTGTACCTACCCCTCTCTTGCACTATTTGCTTTTCTGCATTGCACATTATTGGCGAATATATAGATAGCGTTTCATATATAGAATTATCACGTCAAACAAAGACTGGAATTGTATGACTATAGTTAAATGGGCCTATTCATCCAGGGGTGCATTCAGCCTCTAGCTTGCGGACCTTTTTCAACCACCTCCCCTTTCCATCCCACTGCTTCCCCTTTTGCCTCTGGCTCGTTACTATCACCCTCGTGACAATGACTGCTCGCCCACCCCTTCCCGATCTGCAAGCAGTGAACGGTTTACTGGTTCGCGTCACATTTTTGCAGCTGTAAGTTTTTCGGGGGCACTCAGTCTTCTTCATGTATGCAGATCCTCTCACCCTCTCTCACTCAGCTTGCATTTTGCTTCAATTCACCCCGATAAAGAAAAGAAGACATCCGATGCTTCCCTTTCACTCTTTCACGCTTTCTCCCTTCTACTTCTATATGAAAAGGGAGACTTTCGAGTCCAAATACGAAGTTTCTGGATCGGAGATACTATTGTTCCGCCAAAGAACACCCTCTACTGCCCAAACTTGGGATTTTTGCTCCCCGGAGGCCGACGCATAAATCGAAACCAGTAAAGCGTTCGGTAGAAACTTTTTTCTCACTCTTTTCACCGTCAGTCTACAAAGGATTGTCTCTCTTGCGCAGTCATCCCCCACCAACCCTGCATCACCATGCCTCCCTCTCAGAGTTGTGCGGAATCGATTGCTTTTCGATTACATTACTCAAGTTGGTTCCGGTAATCGCGATTACTGTGAGTAATCGATTACGCGTATAGTAGTTGATTACAGAAGTGGACTAGTAATCGATTCCCGTAATCGTGATTACCTTAGGTAAGTAATCGATTTAAGAGGGGGGCCAGAGTAATCGATTCCGGTATAATCGCGAAGACTGACAAACTGGCAAACTGGCTAATGGGGCGCTTGCAAAATTCTGCTGTGAACAATAGAATATAGTCAGATCTGATGTAAAAACCAGCGAAATTCGGAAAAGTCTAGAATTCAGTTATAAACTCTCAAAACAGCTGTATCGGCAATATAAGAATGGCGGAGCTACACAGATATCATGGGATATTCATATCTAATTTGTCACTATCTCCATGGAAACACAGAGTTTATGCCCCAAATTAGATAGAAATCGTCTTTGATACCTGCGTAGCTCCGTCATGAAGCTCGATTCAGAGGCGACGCACAGTGTGAGATATGACCGAAATAGCTGCCCTAGAAGCAAAAATACTTGTATTGAATATTTGTATTTTATACATAGATTTAATACGTATTTAAAACTATTTAATACATATTTAATATATATTTAATGCACAATATATTTAATACGTATTCAATATGTATTTAATAGTATATTTAAGACGTATTTCATTTTACATATTAATACCTGTATTAAATACGCATTTAATACGTATTAACTACGTGTATTAAATCCAAATATTTAATATGTATTGTCTATCATATTTAATATGTATTGATTTCATGCAGTGGCTCACCGAGAAATTCGCTTGGGGGGGGGGGGGGGGGTTTGGTACGACTCAAACTCCGGGGGGTCTGGAGGGTATGGAATACCCCTCAGGACAATTGGGGGGTCCGGGGGCCCTCCCCCGGAGATTTTTTTCAATTTTGCTGACCTTCAGATTGAATTTTACGGTACTTTCATGTACTGTAATTTTATATTAAACACAAATATTTAATAAGTAGGGTGACTCCGAGTTGGCCCAAGCCGTTTTTTCGCCGCTTATAAGGAGTTGGCCCCAGTCTGGAAAAACAGCGTTTCCGAGTTGGCCCAAGAGACAACAAAAGTAAATAAAAAAGAGAGCATTTGGCAACGTGGCATTTTTCTGACTAGGACATTCAGGGGTGTGAATGGAAGACGACAAATAGCGAACTGTCCCACTGTATTGATGACGCGTATATACCTACCATGAAGATGCGAATGCACATTGTTGAGAAGTTACGGGTAAATTTTTACCATTTTCCATTCAAAAAGAGCGTTATAGTTATGTTATAATATGTTTTGGTGTGATATCAATTTTCAGACGTTCACCCCCTTTTTTTAATGATTTTCCATGTTTTTCAAAATTTTAAATTTTTCGAAGCTCGAAAATGTTTAGTGCGAATTCAAATAAGATTTTTTAATGTAAATAAATTATTCTGTGTGATATCAATTTTTTGACGCGGTGGGCTTTGTTCACCCCATTTTTATTTTTAACTAGCATATTGCCCGTCGGGCTACCGACGGGTACTGTGGTTTCTTTTTTTGTTTTACTCGTTTTTTGTTGTTTCTTTTTTCTTGTGGTGTTTTCAATGGTTTTTTTAAGTTTTTTTTTTTTTTTTTTTTTTTTATTTGTTTTTTTTTTGTTTGTTTTTTGATCCTGTCAGTGGTGTAGCGTCCAATTTAGCAACGTTGCAGCTCTTCTATTCAAATTTGTGAAAAAGTTCGGAGTACACAGAGTGGCGCAAAAGTCCGTTCTCCCCCTTTTACTATCTTTTTTTATTGTCAAACGTAGATTTTCAAAGATCGATATCTCGAATTCGAAAAATGCTATTGACCTTTGGTTTGCGCCAAAATTCTCATTTTTTTACGCCTGTTTTATCGACGTATCACTCGATAGGGTCCGTCTTTAGGAATTTTTGAGACAGTCCCCCTGGGAGCGTAAAAACGTTAGAAACTTTTGGGGCTGTAAAATGAAGTTTTGAATACATTTATGCCACAGCAGTATTTTTTCAGGAAAGTACTTGCTTTTTAGAGTATTTTAGACTACTGATTTTTTAAATTCCGACTTTTTACATAGGAGTAATGATATTTTGAAAATGGGTCCAAATCGAACTTTGATCTTCAATAAATCGAAAACGAAAAACGATATTGACCTCCGGTTTGCGCCAAAAGTCTTAGAATTTAATGTTCTTTTGAATTAGCTATCACGAGATAGGGGTAGCCATTTGAAAATTTTGAGTTGGGGGCCTTTCCCCCCCTAAGGGGAGTGATTTTGGAAATGTTGACCCCCTCACGCGAAAGCTCTCAAAAGTTATGGAAGACCCCAAAGTTTCAATTTTTCATCTGCAGCCGTTCAAAAAATAAAAGGGGGGGGGGACGGACATTTGCGCCACCCTGTAGACTGTTTTAGTAGAGCGATATACCGTATCGATTGCTGTCCGAGGGCCTCTGGTTCCAAACAAACTCTGGTTCAATGTATTTTCCCCATAAGCGAACTTTTGAACGGAAATTTAGGGTATTAAATCAAACAATTAATGCGACCTTTTTGCGATTATGAATTCTACGTCCTTGAAAATGCTTAATTATGTCTGGTTCCTTGACTATAACTGCCGAAATTAATAAGATATTACAGATTAAATTTTGCATTTGTAGGTTAGAATCGCCCGAAATCCCGCCATTTCCACAACAACAACAATAACATTTGGGTGATTTCAACCTCCAAACGCATCGTTTAATCTGTAATATCTTGTTGATTTTGGCAGTTTCACGGGTGGAACCAGGCAAAATTAAGCATTTTCGAGGACGTAGAATTCATAATCGCAAAAAGGTCGTATTAATTGTTTGATTTAATAGTCTACATTTCCGTTCAAAAATCCGCTTCTGGGGAAAATGCATTGAATCAGAGTCTGTTTGGAGCCAGAGGCCCTCGGACGGCAATCGATACGGTATATCACTCTACTAAAACAGTCTATTGGTTGTTCGGTGAACACTTCCTCATTCGATCTTTTACAATCGTTTAATTGGACAGAGTAGAACGTTCCCAAATTGCACGCTATGTCACTGATTTTTTGTGTACACAACACATTTTACTTACTTCTTTTATTACTTCTCCGTTAGTAGAGGAGAAGGAAATAGTTTTAAGTGAGGAGTAATATAACGTTTTGTGTTGGACTAACATTTTACTCATGATCGTACGTAGTCCAAGATAACCGTAATTTCTAAAAGTTGCACAGGAATACTTATTGACATTTTTGTTTCCGTATTTGGCCGAATAATGCTGTAGGTAGTTTAGCTTTTTTTTGGCCGAAGGTTAGTATCGAGTTTATGTTTCATTCCGTTGATGTAATTTTGATTGCAGTTTGTCGCGTGCATTTTAGCAACATTTTATTTCGTACCGTTATACTTGCGTAGAAGGTCGAATCATGGGCGAAGCCAGCAATTTGGCAGCTGTGGATTCTACCCATTTGAATGCATGAGAAACAATAGATTAGATATTGGGCCATGTCCTCCTCAACAATCGATTTATTCTCATACATTCAAATGGGAAGCATCCACAGTTGCCAAATTGCTGGCTCCGCCCATGGGTCGAATTTTTGGATGTTTATAGTGCACTCCTCGGCATAGGCGGAAATGGGGGGGGGGGCTGGAGGGGGCTAAGCCCCCCCAGAGGTCTGCCAAGCCTCCCCCCCCAGAAACTTTTGGAAACAAAAAAACGTTTACCCACAACAACAACAAAATATATTACAGTATATGATGTTTATCATTTAATTTTCTGATTGCCTAATTGTTTCGCACCCCAGCTAATAGCTATATGAGTACAATTTATTTAATATCTTAACTTAGGTGTGTATGATGTAGGTACTTACAGTCGACAAAAGAATGTCAGATGTCGCCTTATATTTTGGTTTAAGTAGACTACCTGCGATACCTATCACAGTAAAAAGCATCGCATGTGGCCTACTAAAGTCAAAATCCAGGACGTTATCTGACATTATTTAATTCGTCGACTGTAACTGTAAGTACATCATACACCTAAGTAAGTTGGGGGGTGGGGGGTCATGGTATACCCCTCTTGGAGGGGGGCGGTCTTGAGGTGTCTCTAAGATCCCTTGGAACTCAGCCCCCCCCCCCCCCAGAAAAAATTCCTAGTTCCGCCTATGCTCCTTGGATACGAACATATACATATACCTAAGCTTAAAAGGGACAAAGGGCAGCATTGGCAGAATGCAAGTGACTCTGCGGCGACTGATTGATCTTCCCACGCGCCATAATTACACGTTTAAAGAAAATGAAAGGTTAAAAATTGTATGTTTTGCATTGATTCCTATGAGTAACTCTAAAACAGCTGATGATACATGATACATGTATAAAGTAATCGGAAGGCATTCGAACTGGTAACAATATCATTGCTAAGATGTGAGTAATGATTGACGTTGCCAAGCAACATGCATTTCCAATTTATCGTATACATCAGAACCCGAGCTAAGGAGAGTATCCATCAATCTGCGAAGGATAAATAAAAAAGAATCCCTACCCTCGCAGAATATTCCCTGCGTTAGTAAGTGAAATATTTTTGCACACGGCGCACTCCTAAAAGAATCCATGAATATACCTCTTAGAGAAACTTTAAGTCCCAGAAGTTGGCAAAAACCCCTAAAAAATGAAACTACCCCTCAAGAGGGGATGTTATTCAAACCCATGGGCGGACCGTGACCAAAAAAAAATTGGGGGGGGGCTAAAAAGTGATGACCCCCTTTTTTTTTTTTTTTTTTTTTTTTTTGCTTTTCAAGTCTCAAATGATGACTTTTTCCCGATTTTTAGCCCCTTCACCCAAAAAAAGTGGGGGACTACAGCTCCCCCTAGCCCCTGATACGGTCCGCCTATGTTCAAACCGCTTGAAAAAAAAACCTCCACCCGCATCGTCTAGGAGAAACAACACGCGAAAAACCAGAACTTTCGGCCGTCGCACTTTCTAGGCTCCGAAGCCACTCCGCGAGAATCGAACAGCCCCAGTATAAAGGGTAGTTCAAAATTTGAAGCGCTGCACGTGGATTCGTTCTGCTACACCTACTGAAGAGTTCTGCACAAACTCAATTTCAACGCGGCTGTCGCCGATTTTTTTCGAGAAGCCCACCGACCTGATTTCGGGAATGAACCCCCCGCGAGGGGTAGTTTTAACGATGGGACAGGTTTGGATGTGCGAAGATCGATTCGTGCATATCAGAGTGACTCCGGGTGCGTTATTAAGTAGTCAGCAAAGTCGTAGATTCCTATATAAGATTCGTCCGATGAGAAAACCCACCCTAACAGGGGGTAGAAAAAGAATCGGGGGAGAAGAACGAAGTCGCACGACCACCCCCGACCGGAGCCCGATCATCAATCAAAATTTCGCCACCCCAAGTGATCCCGTGCCCGAAATAATCGGTAAAACCGATGCTTCCAAAAAACCACCCTTAGCGGGGGATGATATTCGAGCCACGCGAATTCGAGTGGAAACCTCCACGCGCGGAGTCCGAGGCTACACCCTCGTGCGAAGTCTCGATCACCATGGACACCGTCTCCGACCACCGGTTCCGCGATCCAAAACAACCCATCCCGGAAGGTAAATCGCCCGCGAGGGGTTGTTTTTAAGATCTGGTCGGTCCGGATGAGCGCGATCGTTTTCGAGGACCGGAAAAGCATATCATCGTGACTCCGGTTGTCGTATTAAGTCGTCAGCGAAGCCGTAGAATCCGAGATAAGATTCCGCCCAGTAAGAAAACCCACCCCAACAGGGGGTAGAATGTGAATCGGGGGGTGAGCGAAGTCTCACGGACACCCCCGCCCGGAGCACGATCCTCACGGAAAATTTCGGCGCTCAAAGTGATCCGGTGCCCGAAATAATCGGTAAAAACACCCCTTTCAGAAAACCACCCTTAGCGGGGGATGATATTCGCGGCGCGCGAATTCGAGTGAAAAAGTCCACGCGCGGAGCCCGGGGCTACCCTCTTGCGAAGTGTCGATCGCCTGGGCAACGTCTTCGACCCCCGTTTCCGCGATCCAAAACAACCCATCTCGAAGGGTAGATCCCCCGTGAGGGGTTGCTTTTAGGGTTGGGTCGATCCGGATGAGCTGGATCGCTTTTGAGGACCGAGCAGCACCGGGGGCCAAAATTTCGAGGTCTCAGATACCATAGGGCCAAAAATGGGGTAAAACACCGCGATAAAATCCACCCTCGGGAAGGGATGAAAAAAAAAATGGGGAAAAGAAGCACTGTGTGCACACCGTTTGGTGGCGCAGGACCCGTTCGCGAAATTTCGAGGTCCCGCGTGCTTTAGTTCTCGAGATCATAGTAAAACGCGATTTTCGACGATTCTCAGCGGTCGCCTTTTATTATATAAGATTCTTTGACGACATTTTCTGACGGACAAATTATTTATTAAAAATATTTTTTATGAATTTATAACGGGCGGGGCCGGTGAGACGTACTTGTTACGGGCCAAGGGAGGGAGAAAGTTCTTACACATTCCTTTTGCCCTTTATGAAGCAGAGTTTAAGAACTGTCTGTCAATCTAAGCCCATTGCCATCTGTCTCACCACCTACGTTCCAATAATCTATCCAATCATAGAGGTAAGCGGAGTTGCCAAATTACAACATTTAAATATATTTTTATTTCCTCTATTGTTTTTGGCTGGGGCCAACTCGGATTTGGCAATTTGGGCCAACTCGGCTGCTCCCAATAAGGGTTATCTATCGTATTTAATATATATTTTATATGATTCATCCATCGGTGGATCTAGCCCATGCAAATGAGGGGGTGGGGCGATCTCCCCCCCCCCCCCCCGCATCCGCCAGTGGACTCATCGCAAAGATCAATTAACTGGAACTTGATCTCGAAACAGTCAACAAATTTAAAAATGGACGTATATTATCTATCGTATTGAATACATATTTAACGCATGATTCATCCCAAAGATAAATTCGAACCGGGAACATATTTAATAACAGTGGGTCTAGTCTGACAGCTTTGACTCAATCGCTCAAACGGCTAGGTGCAATTGTTACATTTTCCATTCCCGATCGCCTCTCATAAAAAAAAAAAAAAAAAATATTTTCCACCTCATGATCATCTGGGAGGTAAAACTGTTGACACATTCCGCTAGGTCGTGTCAATAAATATTGATTTTTCACCCTCCTGTAATCTCTTCAAACCGCGAGAACTCGCTAACGCCAACTGATCTCATTCTAATGAGGTTCTTCGAGACCGGTAGGTGATGTATAAAGTGTTGGAGATGGACTAATCCTCTCTACAGTTCTTATGTCACCAACTTCTTTACCTCTTTGTAGGGATGTCGATACCGGACCGTGGTATCGATACTGGTATCGATGCCGGTATCGATTCCGTGGTATCGATACCGCGGCCTGGTATCGCAATCATAGAATAAATATTTCTATGTCGCAATTCAAACCGCCAATGCAAGTTCTGCTGGTCCCAAGTCCACAGGCTTATCAGGTTCCGTGCCGCCACTGTCTCTCGAAGGAAATCTCAGAACGAATTGGAAAAAATGGTACCAGTCATTCAAGGTATACATGCGTGCGAGCAACTACATGTCTGAAACCAACGAACGTATAAGGTCGCTTTACTTTTACATTTCATTGGTCCCAATGCCCTTGATATTTTTGATTCTTTTAATCTTGACGAGGATTCAGTCACTTATGATACTGTGGTCCAAAAATTTGAAGCTCATTTCGTCCCTAAATCCAACATAACTGTTGAAAGTCATCGATTTTTTACCCGCAAACAAATGGAGAGCGAATCGTTAGAAGAATTTGTCACCGACTTAATTAACAAAGGCAGACATTGTGAGTTTGGTACGCTGGAGAGCCGTCTCGTTAAGGGCATTTTTATTTGTAATCTCCATGACAATTATCACTATATCAGGGAACGTCTCCTCCTTGAAAGTGATCTTACCCTTGACAAAGCGATAGAAATTTCTAAATCGCTAGTTCTGACACAAACTGAAGCAGGCCATATGCACAATGGTTCTACTTCAGTTCAAGCCCTTAATTATGCAAGCCCTAAGTCTAATCATTCAAGTCATCATTCAAGAGATTTTATTCGCTCCAGAAATTTTAATAAATCTCATCATCGTTCATCGAGTCATCATCGTTCACCAAGTCGCAACCATTCTCAAAATCAGTCGAGAAACCAATGTCATTTCAATCGTCGCAGAAGTAATTCTAACCACAGATCTATGAGGTCTCAGTCAAAAAACACTAACTTATGTGGAAATTGTGGCCTAGAACATAGATTCCGTTGTCCTGCATAAGGTGCGACTTGTAACTTTTGTAAAAAACCACATCATTTCGAACGCATGTGTCGCAGTAAAATGCACAGAAACAAATCTGTGAATTCTTTAAACGTTGCCTCTGATGCTTGTTGTGTTAAGTAACAACTTAATATTAAGAAAGGATAATGACTTAAATATGAGGATAGCTAAAATAATAAAAGGCTGAGTTTGGCGTGGACTGTCATGGTGAAGTATATTCAGATAATGATCACAAGGTTCCCAGCAGGGAGTCACACCTGGCAGGGCAATAGTCCTCTGCTTGACACGCTACCAACATAATATAATATATCACTATTTATAACAATGCTGACAAATGTCATGACCATGCTGTTGGTAGTCTCTTCATCAATTCTATTGAAAAATTATGATTCTTTCCGATAACCATTCATCGCAAGAAAATTAATTGTCTCCTGGATACAGGAAGTGAAGCCAATGTCATCTCCATGCATACTGTTAATTCTTTAAGCTTGTCTAACAACAATATTCAACGTTGCCATAAATCAGTCACTTATTTTACTGGAGATGAAGTCCCAATAGTAGGTCAAATTGAACTGACTTGCTATGTGCGGATGCAAAATGTTGTCAAATGTCACAAAGTCCAATTTTTAGTTACTGAACTTAATCGTGTCGCTGTCTTAGGAGTTGACTCGTGTGCTGAACTTGGTCTCATAACCAGACTTTTCTCTGTAGCTGACAGTGAACTGCCAACTCCTTCTGTAACTTCAAGCCTGCCGTCTCATCCCAATGTGTCTCCGTCTAATGTTTCTTCGAATGTGTCGTCTACTGCTGTTTTGTCTACTGATACAATCCCGTCTGAAATGCCTAAGTCTATTTCTTCATCTAAATCTAGTCTTTGTGTTCCTACCTCTGTCATTAACAACCCTGCTTTGAAGAAGCTGCTCAATACTTTTAAATCCGTTTTTGAAGGTTTGGGAAGTCTCGAAGGTAAAACTCACATTTACATTGATGAAACTATCAAGCCTAAGGTTGATCCGCCTCGTCGCGTTCCATTCAAATTGCTAAATCGCCTGAAGACCGAGCTAAAAGCTATGCAAGAACTTGGTGTAATCGTCAGTCACAGAACCGACATCTTGGGTAAGTTCATTACTTCTACTCGAAAAAAAGAAAACTGGTCAACTAAGAGTGTGCCTTGATCCCCGTAATCTTAATGCTGCTAATTACAGATCTCACTATCCCATACCAACTGTAGACATGGTTCGTTCCAAATTAGCTGGCGCTAAATACTTTTCAACTCTTGATGCTTATAAAGGATTCTGGATGGTCCAACTTGACGAGTGCAGTTCCAAACTTTGTACGTTCAATACGCCTTTTGGTCGCTTTCGTTTCACCAGACTTCCTTACGGCATTAATTGCGCTCCTGAAATTTTTCATCAGAAAATGACTGACATTTTTGCACATCTTCCAGGTGTCATGGTATATTTCGACGATATTTTAGTTTATGGCCGCACTCTCGAAGAGCACAACGAAAGATTGGAGAAAGTCATGCTACGTGCCAAAGAAGTTAACCTCAAATTTAATTTACCTAAATGTCAATTTTGTAAAAAGTCCGTTAATTATCTTGGTCATGTGCTTAGTGAAAAAGGAATGTCTCCTGATCCTAAAAAAGTTGAAGCTGTTGTTGCCATGAAACCACCTTCTTCTCCCAAAGAACTTCAGAGATTTTTAGGCCTTGTCAACTATCTAGGACAATTCATCCCGAATCTTGCGTTAGAAACCGAAGGTCTCCGTCATTTGATAAAAAATCCCAAATCGTGGAACTGGTCGCCTAAATGTGATTCAATATTCAATCGTCTCAAACAATTACTTTGTGAAGCCCCTGTTCTTGCTCATTATTGTGTAAATGAACCGGTAACTTTGTCCGTCGATGCGTCTCAATATGCTGTAGGTGCTGTCATACTTCAAAAAGGTCGTTCTGTTGCCTATGCCTCTAAGACTTTGACTGAATCACAAACACGCATGGCTCAGATAGAAAAAGAACTTTATGCTGTCGTCTTTGGATGCGTTCGTTTTCATCAATTCATCTATGGGCAAGAAATAGACGTAGAAACAGATCATAGTCCTTTAATTACTGTATTCAAGAAACCGTTAGCCGACACTCCAGCTCGTTTACAACGTATGCTACTCAAACTTCAACCCTATGTCCTCAAACTTCATCACAAACCTGGTCGAGAGATGTACATTGCAGACACCTTGTCAAGAGCTCCGCTTCCGGAAACTTCTTCCGACGAATTAGATGAAGAAGTTAGGGTACATGTCAACTTCATGGCAGAGAATCTTGCCGTCTCAGAACAGAAACTCAAGTGCCTTCAGGATGCTACTAAAGAAGACAACACAATGTAACTTCTCAAAAAATACTATTTTCAAGGTTGGCCCGATGCTAAAAGTCAAGTTGAGGAAGAAGTTCATTTTGGAACTACAGGTTTGATATACATGAAGTTAATTCTCTTATGTACGAAAACTCTAGCATTATCTTCCCTCATAAAATGCGCAAATATATTCTTAGTATCATTCACCAGGGTCATTTTGGTATTGAAAGATCCAAAAGCTTTGCCCGTGGAGTTGTTTTCTGGCAAACATGAATCAGGATATTATTAACTTTGTCCAATCTTGTCCTACCTGTATCGTGCATCGTCCAAGTAACCCCAAAGAACCACTCATGCCTCATCCGCAACCTAGCTTGCCTTGGGAAACCATAGGTGCTGATCTTCTTGATTACAAAGGTCAAAAGTACATAATTGTGGAAGACTATTACTCCAATTATATTGAAGAATCGCCACTGCACAGCACAAATGCGTCAAGCGTAATCAAAATTTTGAAGTCGACTTTTGCGCGTCATGGAATTCCGATTAAGATTGTCAGCGATAATGGCCCGCCATTTGACTCGAAAGCTTTTAAAGACTTTGCCGAAAATTGGGATATAAAGCATGTCACGTCTAGCCCCCATTATCCACGATCTAATGGCCTCGTAGAATCTGGCGTTAAAATTTTTAAACGTATTTTGTCGAAATCAGAAATGTCAGGTACCGATCCCTATCTAGCTTTATTGCAGTATAGAACAACATCTCGAGGAAATTTGGAATCGCCTGCGAAACTTCTCATGTCAAGGTCTCTGAGAACACTCCTGCCGTCGTCTAAAGTCAACTTAATACCGAAAACGGTTCGTTTTAATCTTCATCATCATAATAAAATGCGCAATCAAGAAACTATGAAACGTCATTTTGATAAAAAGTCTCAGTCTCGATCTATTTTGAAGCCAGGTACAAGTGTCTTTTTTAAGGAAGATCCCAAGTTCATGTGGTCTATAGGTGAAATTCTCTCTAAGTATCCGCAGCCTCGTTCGTATTCGATTCAAACTCCAGATAACGTCGTTTATAGAAGAAATCGACAACATATCTTGTCAACGCCGAATGTTCCAGTCAAACCGATTATTCCAAATTTGCCTAACAAAGCAGTCCCCTAGTCGTATCGGTTTCTATATCCCACAAATGCCATCATGGTTACAGTCAACCAAGCAGTCATCGTCACAGTCTCAATCAACGTCTCAGTCATTGTCTCAATCATCGTCTCAGTCATCGTCACAGTCTCAGTCGTCGTCACAGTCTCAGTCATTGTCATTGTCACAGTCATCTTCAACTTCAGTGTCACAGCCACCAACTACGTCTTGTTCAAGTCAATTGTCAGCATCCCAGCCAGCCATTCAAACTGGTCAGCCAACTTCTACTAGTACTTCTAAAGCCATTCGTAAGTCTTTACGATCCATCCGTCCGCCTCGCCGCTTCTCATTCACAGAATGATCTCAGCAATTTTTATTGTAATCCTGTTTGTCTTTTAGTAATCAATTTTTAATTAAACATTTGACGTCAACTAACTAAGGTTTTATTGTAATCCTATCTTCTAATCTCTCTCTTTTTTAAAACCAAAACGGAAGTATATGTAAGTAAATTATTTTTATCATCCTTATTTTCATTGAAGAAAATTTGACGTCAATTTTATCTAATTGTAATTCTTCATTGTTTTCTTCACCCTCGTACAATTTTCTATCTGTGATATTCAATTTCCTCTTTCCTTGTTTTTAAATAATATTTATATTAAAAAAAAGAGCATGTTATAAATCGTGATATATTATATTATGTTGGTAGCGTGTCAAGCAGAGGACTCTAGCCCTGCCAGGTGTGACTCCCTGCTGGGAACCTTGTTATCATTATCTGAATATACTTCACCATGACAGTCCACGCCAAACTCAGCCTTTTATTATTTTAGCTATCCTCATATTTAAGTCATTATCCTTTCTTAATATTAAGTTGTTACTTAATACAACAATGCTGATCACGAACATATGCATCAATGTTACGATTTTATGATGAGGTAAATAGTTACAGAGCTTGAAATCCACCCTTGATTGTGGTATTGATGTAAACAGTTTGAAGCCATTGTTAACGCTGAATAGTTTCTGTCAATTTACTGTCTAATTAAGTGAGAAAATGAATCAACTATTGAATGAATATCGTAGAGGAAGGTACGCGTTTTGACACATTAATTTTCATTGTAGACCTTATTTAAAGTTTTTTTTTTTTCAAGCTGAAAGATTGATGGTTTTTAGACGTATTTTTTCCGCAAAACCTCATTTTTATTAGATCGTAACTTTTGTTACCCGCATTTGCCCATTAAAAGCGTTAGATAATATGAAAGCTTGTATCTCAGAGAACAAATCCATCTAAAAGTTGCAACTTTTTGCAACCTTCGGAGATATCTTCATTTTAGTAAACTGCGTTCCACTCGATTTTGACGATGTTTTTCTCCTCTGTGATGCTCACGGCTCGGCCACACGCTGTCTCACAGTCCAAGAGGCGCTGTGTTCTTACTATGCTCGTCGCACGTGAAACTTCCGCATACCTGCGTGCTACACTAATGGATACGTACCTACTGGACATTCACGCCGACAAGTTGGGTTCGATCCCCGCCTCGGAAATTTTTTCCGCGGCATTTCTCCATTTGAATCGATTTAAAATAATCGCTTCTTCAAGGATTTAATTGTTTCGAGGAAAATAGAATGTTTTGCACATATTTAAATGGAGAAAAGCCAGTGTTGCCACATTGCCCGTTCCGCCTCCGATGACATTATTTCGATACATTTTAATGCATTTTTTTTAATTTATCAAATGTCGTTTGAAAGTTTTTTATTTTTCTTCTCAAAAATAATTTGAGAGTCAGAGTTTTACGCAATTTTTGTGGTTCCGGACGGAAAAAACAGCTCTTGCAAAAAAATATAGACACGGACTTGCACTCTGTCACCGACCCAAAGTTTCTTGTGATTTCCTGGTTGCTGTGCTATTAGAACAGGAGACTTCTTAGGGTTGATAAAATCAAGTTCAATTCTTAAAGGTCAGTTCAAGTATATTTCTGCTGGTGATTTACCATTATGTTTTAGCTGGGTTGCTCGAAAACGTCACAAAATTTCATTGATTTTATTTTGCAATGGTTTCTTGTCATCAGACATGCCTTTGAGTTTGTTTTTGATGATTTGAATATAGCGCTCAGCCAGACCATTAGTGGCTGGGTGACCAGGAGCAGAGAAAGATTGTTGAATTGATCTTTGTTCACAATAATCTGTAAACTCTTCGCCAGTAAATGTAGATGCATTATCTGAATGAATTTGTTCCGGGAAACCGTGCATTGCAAACAAGTTATTAAGATGAGCTATGGTCGATACTGAGGTAGGTGCTTGTCTTTGTGGGATTATTTCAGGCCATTTAGATCTAGCGTCCACCAGAATGAAGAAGTGGTGGCCTTGAAATAACCCTGCATAGTCAATGTGGACACGTTGAAAGTTTTTCGACGGCTCGTCCCATCGATGAAGCGGTGCTTTTTCTGGGTTTTTCTTGACCAGAGCGCAAGCTTCACACGATTTTACTAGATAGTCAATTTCTCGATCTATACCCTCCCAGTAACAGTATTTACGAGCTAGAGCTTTCATTTTTGAAATTCCTACATGTGTGCGATGGAGCTCCGTTAGAATATCTGGGCGTAAAGATGTTGGGATGTAGACACGCTGTCCTCTAAAAACCACACCTTTATGTAAGCTATACTGGGGGTCAAGTAATTTACCATCGAGTAAATTTGAGCGTAATAGAGGGTTTTAGTAATGGCGACTGCCGGCGATGAGCGTTCCAAACAAAGCAAGTATGTCTCTCCCGCTCTCACGTGACCCCTATGTACTGCCATCGCACTCTAATTTCAAAAATCGTATTTAGAGACTTATTTTGTGAAATTGTATGGCAGAAATGAATTTCTCGAGGCATTTAAATGCGATTTCGATAATAATATGTCGTAGAACAAGGCCCTGTATACGAATTTCGATACTAGAAAGAGATGAATGTACATGGGAGTCGCGGGAGAGTGAGTGAGATAGTTTGGAACCCTACGCGAGTTTTATCACAACCGATTGCGACCGATGAGTGCATTGTTGTGGTTGTTGGCTAACCGTTGACTTCGCACTAAAACCGTCGATAGAGACAAATTGGGATCTTTACCTGTTTCCGTGATAGTCCTGTCTGCTGTGATTGCTTCGTTACAAATTTGGTTAATCATACAATCATTCAATTTATAATCGTCATCATGAGCTGTTGAAGTTTTTTCCAATTCCTGTTTTGGAAGACGAGATAGTTAGTCTGCGTTTTCATGAGCTTTTGCTTCTTTGTGTTTGATGATGTAGTTGAACCCGCTGAGGAAGGTAGCATGACGCAAGAGTCTTGATGACGTTATACTAGGGAGTTTGGCATCCTGTTGAAAAATATGTGTTAAGGGACGATTATCTGTAACCAAGAAGAATTTCCTACCATAAAGGTACAGAAAATACTTGTGCATAGCCCAATAGATAGCAAGTGCTTCCCGATCAAGTTGCGAATCATTTCTTTCAGCGATTGTTAACCCTTGTGAGCCTAAGGGGGGGTACATTTGTACCCCAGGCCAGTTTTTTTGACGCGATTTTGTCAAAACTGCTCAAAATTTTTTGGGACTTCATGACATTTTAAGTTAGGATACTTAGAAAACGTCTACTAAATTTCATTAATTTTTATGAATTTTTGTCGATATTATAGAAATTTAAAGTGTTGGGGTACAAATATAACCCCCCTTCGTCCTGCCAGTTTTAAGTTTGGAACCATCTATTACAGTGAATTTTACGGAAATTTTATGTAGATTAAGAATATTAAGTCAGATCATTGAAAAAAAATTGGAAATTTATCAAAAATGGAAAAATAATATGGTACCTCATTTCATTTTTCCATTTTTTTTATTTTGACATTTTTTTTAAAAGTAGGTGTAAATTTGGCAACATAGCAAAAATTTACTCAAATTTCACATAAATTACTCTCTTAGGGTACTAAGTACATAATCCATCCATTAAAGTTTCAAAATTATTGATACTGACTGTGCTGCATGAAAATATCCTTGGGGTACAAAAATACCCCCCCTTAGTCCTTTGTGTTACCGAAATACCTTAGGCTCACAAGGGTTAAGGCACGAGAGGCAAAAAAGATAGGACGTTCACACCCGTTAATTTCATGAGATAGTATACCAGAGATTCCAGTTGGACTAGCATCACAGGCTAATATCAAGGGAAGAGTTGGATCGAACGTTTGAAAATTAGATAAAAAAAAAAACGTTGCAAATTCAGCTTTTAGTTTCTTGAAAGCTTTTTCACATTCTATGGACCATTTAAATTTTGCTCCTTTAAGCAAGAGTTTCCTAAGTGGATAAGTTAAATCTGATGCATTCGGGATGAACTTTGCATAATGTTACAAGCCATAAAAATTTACGGACTTCGTCGATTGATGTTGGGCGATGAGCTTTAATGATAGTTTTGACCTTGTTTGGATCTTTGGAGATGCCTTTGGCGCTAATTAGGTATGCAAGATATGCAATTTCTGTACGGAATAATTTACATTTGTGCTTGTTTACATGTAAATTATTCTTCCGTAAGACTTCCAAACAATTTATTAATCGAGTTTTGCACTCTTCAAGTGTTTTGCCATAAATTACGATGTCATCAAAATATGACGAAACACCATCAAGGCCGAAAAGTATTTGGTCAAAAACCCGGTGGAATTCGTTAGGAGCTACTTTGATTCCAAAAGATAACCGGCTCAGTTTGTACGTGCCACGGTGCGTTGTGATAGTTTGGATTTTTGAGCTATCGTCATCAACACTTAAATGAAGATACGCTTTATGGACATCTAACGTGCAAAAGTAAGAAGCGTTGCGAAGTTTATTTAAAATGTCCTCTATTTTAGGAATAGGATACCTTGCATCTTTGAGCTGGGGGTTGACTGTAGGTTTATAATCTACACATAGACGAACTGAGTTGTCTGGTTTGGGTATTACGACTAGAGGCGAGCCCCATTCAGAGACTTCCACTTTAGAAATGATATTTTGAGCTTCAAGAGAATCAAGTTCAACCTCAATTTTCTCTTTAAGTGCATGAGGTACTTGGCGGGCTTTGAGAAACACTGGTTTGGCATTTGGACGGAGCTGTAAGGAACATTGATGATTTGGAATTTTTCCTACCTTAGGTTCGAAGAGATCGCTGTAATCTGCGGTGATTTTGTTTATAAGTTGATCAACTGGTTCGACTGAGTGGACGTTTTGATCGGTTGAAGATGACGTTCCATCTATATCGTCAAGACTAATTTTCAAACGACGAATCCAGGCACGACCTAAGAGAGCTGTGTGACCATCTTTCACAATGAACATTTGGAGCAGCGACACTTGATCTCTGTATGAAACTTCAACTTCAACGACACCTAAAGGCATGATGACTTCCCCCGTATGAGAGCGAAACTTCACCTTTGTGGGCTTCAATTTTGAGTCTAAGTTCAGATTAGAAAATTTTGAAACTGGTAACAGAGTGGCAGGGCTTCCTGTATCAACTTCAAATTTTTGACATCGATTGTTAATGAAGACATTCACATGAAATTTTTCATTTACAGTAGAATCAGAAAGTTGTTGAACATTAATGACGTTAAGATCCATATCATTAGAGCTATATTCTTGATCATACTGCAATTCATCTTGACACAGAGTGTTGACTTTAGCATTGAATTTTCTTGACCTTTGTTTTGTAGCGGAAAAGATGCAAACTTCTGCGACGTGGCCAACTTTTTTACATTTATGGCACTTTAGAGATTTAGTGGAGGTTTTGCAATCATTAGAAACATGACTATTTTTCCCACATCTAAGGCACAATCCATCAACACCTAACTCTTTGTATATGTTGCGAGATCTTGGAGCATAAGAATTTTGTGATTTAGACCTCGAACGTTGATGATGAGCTGGAGGGCGCTTAGAAAAACTACGTTCACGTTTGTTTTTAGTGAAAGAGCTAGTTTTATTAAACTTATTAACTGAAGAGCTAGAATGATTACTCCATTCTTGGGTTCCCTGCTTGGAAAGTTCTAGACTTAATGCAAGTTCACAAACTTTATCAAAAGTGAGTTCATTCTTACAACTAATTGAGCTTTGCAAAATTTTTTCTCTCATGGAGGGGTCGTTTAGACCTCTAATCAATTGAGCACGAAGGACTAGATCAACAACAGGTTTTTTGCACTGAGCGCTAGGACAAACAAAGGCACACCCAATGGAGAGTTGACGGAGAGCAGCGACATAGTTGGCAATTGATTCGCCTGAGTTTTGGGTGCGGCAGAAAAATGTATGCTGTTGCATATAAACGTTCGGGCTGGGGCTTAGATTTTCCGCTAACAATTTTATGAGTTCATCATAAGTTTTATCTGTTGGTTTGTTAGGGGCAGTCAGACTAGTGAGCAGTTGAAAATACTTACTGCCTATACTGTTGAGGAGTATGCGGGTTTTGGCGAGCTTACATTCTTCGTTGTCTTCATTGAGCTTCCGTAAGGCGAAATAGTTGTCAAGACGGCACTGGTATGTTGAAAATGGTTCTACTGATTCTTCAAATGCTTCAAACTGTAGGTTTTGAGTGGCCAGTAAGTTGAGGACGGATTGAGAGCTTTGACCCGATCCCTGTTGGCCTTGCACTTGAATGTCATCTGGTGGTCCTGGAGCTAAGGCTAAGATGAATCTATTCAGAGTTTCGGGTTACTCTTTAATTCCGGCGGTTTCCGGCATAATGGCTGTTAATTACGACTTGATAACCTTTGACGTTATTTTGAGACACGACGACACGACGATGTACGAGACTGAGACATTATTGTTAAAACGGACTTCGCATGTCGCGATGCACGAACATTTTCGACTTACGATAACCGACTTTCGCGAGTTTTTTATCCTCGTCGCCACTGTTAAGAAGTTAAATTGGACAATGATAGTGAATTGAGAAGTACCGAGTTAAGGATGTCATTTCATTTATTAGATATAAAACAAGACTTATACGAATTAACTTTTAGATAGTTGAGAATAACGAACGCCTACATAGGCATAGTACAAGCAGTCAATCAAGAATAAGGTTAGGTACAAACCGTTGATTGATGTATGGTTACAACACCCCCTTTTACTTACTTGTCTAGATTTGAATTACAGACAGAAGGTAAGAACCTATTGTTGTAATTTAGATGTGTTAGTAACCCAGCGATAAAATTTAAGGATAGGCAAACGACAGTAAAGTACCTACTTAGACTCTGTTCTGTTGCGGTGATGAGGAAACACTAGCTTGTTGAGTATTATCAAGCATATTGGAGCTCACAATTTTAAAGCAGATATACTACAATACTCTGGCATATTATTCCTCCAAAAGTTCTTAAGAAATAACTGCTAAATGACAAAATGTATGGAAGTTTTGCAGTTCATAGAGGTTGGAAGTATAAGGATGTAAACAATGAGGTGCCATAACCTCACTTTCACGACTTGGTTCGATATATGCGGCATAACTAGTTGAAATTTTGCTCTTTCACCCTATTTTATGCTGGTTCCCGGCACTTGAGGATACGTAGATTACATTATTGCAGCCTCCGACGCGTAAAAAATTTCTCAAAAAGGCCGAAATTTCCTCTTGAAAATCGCATTCCGATTCCTTATGGGAAAAAAACCCGTGTATATCGAACCAGTCGGAACTTCAATAGGTCCAGACGAGTATATCACATATAATCGCTCGATATATCAACTCACTAAATCAGCCTATAGTAAAAGTTTGTAAGAGCCCCATACCTATAGGTATGGGGCTCTTGCAAACTTTTGCTGTAAGCATCTTAATAGTCAAATCTTATGTAAAGACCAGCAAAAATCACGAGAATCACACCAAAAAAGTCCAACATTCTGGAATAAACTCACATAACTGCTATAACGGCAAGATGGTAATGGCGGTTCGACGCAGGTATCATGGGAGATTCCTGTCTATTATGTCACTTTCTCTACGGAAACACACAGATATGTCTCAGTTTAGATAGGAATCTCCCATGATACCTGCGTCTCTCCGCCATTAAGCCCAATTCTGAGAGTGAATCTCGTGATTTTTTAGTGTACTCATCGTCATTTTTACAGGTTCTATGCAAGAATAATCTCTTCAAATCCCTGTAGCAAAAGTTTGCAAAAGCCCCACTGCATCTACAGGGTTTTGAAGAAAATATGTACCATCTCGAATTTCTTCCAAACGGCTTCGAATTTCGGAAAACGCACAAATCTACCTGAAAATATTTTCGAGGGGTACAATAAATTTTAAGGGGAGTTTCGTTTTCTCCGCCCCCCCCGGGGGGCGCGGGGAGGGGGGCCTCATCCCCCCTCACTCGAATATTTCAAATGGCGACCCCCATTTTGCGAATTGCGATACATTGATCAAAAAAGCATGAAATTCTAAGGCTTTTGTCGCAAACCAGAGGTCGATATCGTTTTTCGTGTTCGATATATCGAAGATCATAGTTCGATTTCGACATACTTCAAAAAAATCATAACTCCAGTTTCAAAAGTCGTAATTTAAAAAACGTTGAACCTAAAATACTCTAAATTGCAAAGTCTTTTCAGAAAAAAATACAACCTTGGACTGAAATGGCTCAAAATTAAATTTTATGGCCCAGAAAATGTCGTCAATTTTTTTTTCGATTTTACGAACTTTGAGAGCCTGAAGAAAGAGGAACGGTTGCGATTTTCAAAAAACGGGTCTGATGAAAGAGGAACTGTGCAATTTTCAAAATACGCTGAAACCCGTATAGATACATTATTGTTTAGAAAAGCAACTTTTGAGGGGGGTTTTTTCTACCCATCCTTCAGGGGAGGGAGAGCGCGCCCCTGACCATACCAACTACCCTGAGGGGTGGGGAGAACAAAACCCCCCTCAAAAGTTACTCCTCTAAAAAATAATGTAAACGGGTTTCAGCGTCATTTGAAATTCGCAACCGTTCCTTTTTTTCAGGCCCTCAAAGTTCAGAAAATCGAAAGAAATTTGACGAAATTTTGTGGGCCATAAAATTTAATTTTGGTTCATTTCAGCCCAAGGTTGTATTTTTTTCTGAAAAGGACTTGCAATTTAGAGTGTTTAGGTCCAAAGTTTTTTTAAATTACGACAGTGGCGTCATTTGGGGGGGGGGGAGGGGGGGCAGGGTGGGCATTTGCCTCCCCCCCCCCCCCAAGGATTTAAAGTCAGGCTCAAAAATGGAAACGAAGTATATTAATGAGCAAAAAAACAAAAAAAATAAGGTCATCAGATTTTTGCTCCCCCCCCCCAAGCCGGCTCTAGGGCTCTAAAATTATGTGGATGAGCAAAAAAAAAAAAAAAAAAAAACATGCAGTACTTACTGCATGTTAAAAAGTCATCAGATTTTTGCCCCCCCCCCCCCAAGCCGAACGCGAAATGACGCCCCTGAACTACGACTTTTGAAACTGGAGCTACGATTTTTTTAAAGTAGGTCGAAATCGAACTTTGACCTGCGATACATCGAACACGAAAAACGATATCGACCTTCGGTTTGCGGCAAAAGTCTTAGAATTTCATGCTCTTTCGATTAATAATACAGGGTGTCAATTAAAAAAGGAGCCAGGCTTATTATCTCGAAAACGGCTCCGAATTTCGAAAAACGCTGAAACACGTGTTCGATTATTTAGAGGGGGACATCTTTTGAGGGGGTCCCCAATTTCGAGACCCCCTCTGGGGGGCCCCATGGGGGTCAAGTCCCATAATTCAAATGGGGACCCCCATTTTTTATTTGATAATCGGAAAGAGGGTAAAATTCTAAGACTTTTGGCGCAAACCGAAAGTCGATATCGTTTTTCGTGTTCGATATATCGAAGTTCAAAGTTCGATATGGACCCATCTTCAGAAATCCGTAACTTTCCTTTAAATAGTCCAAATTTCAAAAACTTTGGGTCTAAAATGCTCTACAGAGCAAGCACTTTTCAGAAAAAAATTCAATTTAAACAGAAATTTAGTCAACATTTGGTTTTAAAGCCCCCAAACATTTTTAACGTTTTTGGCCCCCACGGGGGGCTATCAGAAAAATTCCAAGAGACGACCCCTATCGAGTGATACTTCAATCGAAAAGGCGTAACAAACTGAGCATTTTGGCGCAAACCGGAGGTCCATATCGTTTTTCATATTCGAGATATCGCATTCTGTAAATCGACATTTGACATTCGATATCTCGAATATGAAAAACGATATGGACCTCCGGTTTGCGCCAAAATGCTCAGTTTGTTACGCCTTTTCGATTGATGTATCACTCGATAGGGGTCGTCTCTTGGAATTTTTCTGATAGCCCCCCGTGGGGACCAAAAACGTTAAAAATGTTTGGGGGCTTTAAAACCAAATGTTGACTAAATTTCTGTTTAAATTGAATTTTTTTCTGAAAAGTGCTTGCTCTGTAGAGCATTTTAGACCCAAAGTTTTTGAAATTTGGACTATTTAAAGGAAAGTTACGAATTTCTGAAGATGGGACCATATCGAACTTTGACCTTCGATATATCGAACACAAAAAACGATATCGACTTTCGGTTTGCGCCAAAAGTCTTAGAATTTTACCCTCTTTCCGATTATCAAATAAAAAATGGGGGTCCCCATTTGAAATATGGGACTTGACCCCCCTGCGGAAATTGCGGACCCCCTCAAATGATGTCCCCCTCGAAATAATCGAACAAGTGTTTCAGCGTTTTTCGAAATTCGGAGCCGTTTTCGAGATATTAAGCCTGGCTCCTTTTTTAATTGACACCCTGTATATCACAAGATGGGGTTCGCCATTTGAAATATTCGAGTGAGGGGTGATGATGCCCCCCTCCCCGCGTCCTCCGGGGGGAAACGAGACCCCCTGAAAAATTTGTCCCCCTCGAAAATATTTTAGACGTTATTCGGCGTTTTCCGAAATTTGAAGCCGTTTGCGAGAAATTCGAGATGGTACATATTTTCTTCAACACCCTGTAGAGTCCCTGCATATTGTTTTTCATTATTACAGGGACTCTAGTTCTCTTACTAGTTGCGTCAAGGGACTCCGGGAATCTCTGGGTTGCCTGATTTCAAATCAAAATTCGTGTGTTTGAATTTGAAAGCTGTACATCTGGCAACACAGTTTGCTGGTTTGCTCTAACAGTCTAACGTTCGCCATTTCCAGTGTTTGCAGTGGTGTGTACTGTCGGAATTTTTCAATGTTACCTTTTGGGTCGTGTTTCCTTACTGTTTTACTATTATTCATCAATTTTGAGATTATGTAATTCGTTTTTCAACGTTTAATGATGTACTCGTGACCACTTTCTCGGTTTAATCTCATTGCAAGGTGAGTATTCAATCACTCTTCCTTTGAGCTCCAAAATCCCACAAATTTAGGTTATTCATTCGTTCTCTAGAATGCCAACAGATACTAGATATTTCATTCCCTCGATTTCATTGCTTCACCAACCAACACGACTGTTTTCATTTGATCATTTTTTTCTTTCATCTTTTGAACAAATTCAACTTTCATCCATGGCCAGTGCTCTATATTGTTGATACGTACAACTGTTGACAGTCTTGTACAACTGTTGATAGTTAAGACTGTCGTAGGTGAATCATTACGCTAGTTCATGTGAGGCTTCTCTACCTTGGTTCGCTGCACACAAAGTTCACTGTTTACGCAGCCCTAGTTCTGATTCAATTTGGATTTGAACCTGAGTGGAGTCTGCAAACTCCCGTGAAATTTGGTTATTAATCTGAATATGGGAACGTCTGGCTTCAATGTCACTGAAATAAGTGAGGTGAATCATGTGTCTTATGTGGCTGTACCGCACGGAGTATTCAGCTATCTTTGTTAAGTACTTACATGAATGGAACACTGCTGTAGAAAAAAAAAAAAAAAAAAAACCCTTCTTACTTAGCTGCAAAACACTGGTGTTCTTGAGCTAACCTGCAAGTCGATCAGGGACTATTTCGATACAACAGTCAAAGCATTTCTTGACTTATGATGTGGTTTTATTGTTAACTTACTGGGTGATCAGGAATCCTCTGCTACTGCTGTCGCTAAGCATGTAACAATGAGTGATGGGCATTTTAAATAGGAATGCACGAACGCAGACCTTTTAAATTAGATCGAGTTTGTATAGCTTGTCCCAGAAAAGATTGGATTTGACACTTGTGTGTTTTTCATGAAAACATCAGCTTCTTACGGCTCCTATTGAATCAGGTTGCCCAATCCAAGTGTGGAAGCTGATGTTGTTATTCGAAGCTTTAGTTGTCAAGTCCAATCATTCTTGGGACAGCCTACAGGATTCATTGATCCAAAGAAACCAATGTATACATGTTTTGCTATCTTTGTATATGGGCCTTAGAAACAGGAAATAAGCTGACTATGTTTCACCTTAAATAGCTGCTACAGAGCGCCGCTGCCATCGGCCGGCAGTGTTGTTGAAAGGATAGAAGCTTCGCCTGGGGATTAAGAGGTTGGCGGTTCGAATCCCACTGAAGCGCTCAGGATTTTGCACTGTAAATTTGCATTTATTTCAATTTATTTTCTCATTTGAGATTGAGGGAAGAGGTATCATTGTCAATCAAAGAATAGTAAAGCAACAGAAGAATTGCTAAAGGATACAAAAAAATAAAAATTAAAAAATATGGAATTATAATGATTTTCACCCTTTCTTGAGTAGTTGATCAAGATTCAACTTTAATTTTTGTTTGTTTTTTAAATAAAAAATCATTAAAATAAATAAATTAGTCCATGCTAATCTGTTACATTATATTGTGTTGTTTTTGATATGACTGTCATATTCAGGGCAGAAGATTTTATTGCCATATGAGGGTCACGCACATTCACTCATTCGTTTGTTTTTTTTTTTTTTTCTGGCTTTGTTAATACTTTCCTACACACCCTTCTCAAACGAAGTGCATTTGTGCATTTCATAAATCAGTAAATCTGTGTGCATTAAAATTCAAAGTCTTACACACCTGTTGAAGTCACCAAGAATACCATGAAGAGATTCTCTGATGTTCCATACCTTCGGTGAGTTAGGAAAATCATATTCTCTTGATTAATTTTTTCCTTACTGTCCGTTTTTTGATTATGCTAACCCCCCCCCCCCTCCCCCCCATTAATTGATGGTGTATGTGAGTTTAGATGTTTAACTTTGCATATTTCTTATTTGTAACATCATCAGTGAAGCTGTACCGCTAATTTTGCATATTTCTTATTTGTAACATCATCAGTGAAGCTGTGCACGCGGCAAAACAATGAAGGGGTTGAAAAAAAAATAGAAATGCAAATACAAAGTGCCAACTCATGGTCGTCACAGTGGTATTTAAACTGCCGCGCCGACCACTTGACTCTCAGGCACACCTGCCGGCTAATGGCATCAGAGATCAGTAGCAGCTGTTTGAGGTGACACGCGCAGGCAATTTATTTCCACTGTTTCTAAGGCCTATTAAAAAAAATGGCGAAGAGGGGGGCGGAAGAGTTGATCCAGATGCTGTGTAGGGAGTGGAGAAATGAAGTAGAGGGAGAGAGAAAAGTAGGGGCAGTCTTTCTGGATTTGAAGAGAGCATTTGAGACGTTGGACAAGAGGGTGTTAGTTAGTAAAATGGTTAAAATGGGCACAGGGGGGAAGTACTAAAATGGATCGTAAATTACTTGGAGGGTAGGGATGTTAAATGGGGGGAGTAGAGTCCCTATATGTAGAGAGTTAAGACAAGTGAAACCATGGGCGCCGCCATTGGATGCGATTTTGCACATTTGTTTACATTCTGAGGGCCGTTGTTGTGTTTTCGTCCACTGCAAAGATTACAGTGCCGCTGAGTTTCTAACGATGTAATCTTTTACTGCTTTTGTGGATCGACATCTTTTTACGCTTTGAAAGATTCTTTTGGGATTTATAGGCATTCTTGAGGCGTATCATGATTAAAATTAACAGATTTGTCGAAAATTAACTCTTTGTCCGCAAAATACCGTTGGTAAACAACTGCGATTGTAAACGAAAGTGCACAATCGCATCCAATGGTGGCATCCGTAGGGTCTAAAACTCATCGACCAATCAGAAGTTGACTACGGTCTTGTCTTAACTCTCTACATGTAGGGACTCTAGGGGGGAGAATAGGTTCGAGATGGTTGGGGTGGATTATAAAGTACCTCAAGGAAGTAGATCGGGACCATTGCTGTTTTTGATTTACATCAATGACATTGTTAAGTGTTTAAATACGTGCAAAATTAAAATGTTTGCAGATGATACCTCAATTTATGTCAGTGGTGGGGATGAAAAAGAAGTAATGAGGGTATTGAACGAAGAACTGGCAGTAGTAGGTAGGTGGTCAAGAGATAACAAGTTGAAACTTAATACGGAGAAAACTCGATGTATGGTCTTGAGGGAAAATGGAGTGAGAAGGTATGGATGGATGGGGTAGAATTAGAGAGGGTAAATACTCTTTGGGAGGGGAGAATTTAAATACCTGGGGGTTGTTGTAAATGAAAGTTTAAATTTTAATAAAATTTAGTTTTAATCAATTGATAAGTAATTATAGAAGTAAAGTGAGCCTTGTATGGAGAATCGGGAAAACCATAAATGCGGGAAGTAAAAAGATTATTTACCATTCCATGGTGGGGTCGACATTAGAAGATTGCGCTACATTGCTATTCGAGATGAATGGGAGAGAACAGGAGATGTTACAGGTGGGTCAAAATGCAGCAATGAGGTATATTCTAGGGAGGAGAAGGGAAGCTAGGATCATAGATATGCTAAATAGTTTAAATTGGCTATGTATGGAATTATGCATTTTATATAAAGTTTTTATATTTATTTATAAGACTAAGAAAGGGTATATTGTGGGGTGACAGGGAGGTGGAAGGGTTATTAAATGAAAATAGTGGTGAAGTAACGTGGTTTGGGAAGTTTAAAAAATTCTATGGGAGAAATAAAGCTATTGATGAAACTGTATTCTTGAGGGGGTTACGACGGTACTATGAATTTAAATGTATGAGATGGGAGAAAGAAAGACTGGTGCAGTTTAACCCTTAGATGTCCGTGTCTTTTTTTATACGAAAACGCCCGAGCCGGGTCCATTGGACCCGTATTTAAAATACATGGGTTTAAGCAGTTTTGGTCCTTTTTTACTCCATTTTACTCAGTATGTTAGCTTCTTGGTTTTAGAAATAGGTTAGAATACTTCAATGTTGTTGAGCAAACTGTCAAGCATGATCACCAAATCCTTTCCTCCCCCTCTTCCTCCCCCAACCCATTAAACCACCCCCTAACTCCGTTTGCTATACGCCCACAAAATCTAGCTCCGAAGATCAAAATCTAATAAGTTACTCTATTATTCCTAAAATAATAAATTGGTGTATTTGCATGTACACCAAAGGTTTAGAAAACAGAGGCATCATTGGGAGGGTCATGAATAGCAAACCCCCCCCCCCCCCCCCAACTCCCCACCTGAAACCGAAAAGTTCAACGTTTTAGGGCAATATTCGGCACCATTTCGTGGTTTCTTATAGTACTTCCCTTCCAAGAAGGATCATTTGTAGTTAGCAGGGTGGGGGGGATTATTTGCTCCACCAAACCCTTTGTAACACCCTGCAATTGATGCCTCTGTCAGAAAATATAGCGGTTTTTGGAGGGGATGTTAGATTTGGGAAAACAATATATTATTGTGAAAAAGTTATGATGCGTTGACTCAGTCTCAGAACTTTCTCACAATAATACATTGCTTCCCCAAATCTCATATCCCATCCGAAAGCCACTATATTTTCAGACAGAGGCATCATTTGCAGGGTTTTACAAGAGAACGGTAGAGCAAAACCCCCCACCCCACCTGCTAGCTATAGAAGAGAGCACTGTTGGAAGAGAGATTCTAAGAAACCGCACTGAAAAGTGCCGAACATTGTCCGAAAAACTTTGAATTTTGCAGTTCCATATAAAGGGGGAAGGGAGGGTTGCTATTTGTGTCCCTCCAAATGATGCCTCTGTTTTCTAATCCTTTGGTGTATAAATGCAAAAATGCCAATTTAGCATATCAGGAATAATAAAGCAAGTTCTTAGATTTTGTTCAGAGCAAGAGTAGGTGGGTGCATGGCAAACGGGGTTCAGGGAGGGTTGAATGAGTTGTAGGAGGAAGAGTAAAGGGGGGGGGGGGGGTTCGTTGAGCATGTTCGACAGTTTGTTCATCAACATTCAAGGATTGTAATCTGTTTCTAAAACTTTGAAGCTAAGATACTGATTAAAATGGAGAAAAAAAGACTAAAACTGCTAAAACACAAGATAAATAAAAACTAATTTTCAAAGTCAAAAATTAGCCTTATCACTGTTTTTTGTTTGTTTAAAAGACATCAAAATGTAAAAACCATGACGGTCTCTGTAGCCAACTGTCAATATCACGAAGGACTGAAAATTTCCACCAAAATAAATCAATATCCCAACAATATCACATCAAAATAACGGACGGGTCCAACGGACCCGGCTCGGTCTTTCTCGGGGTAGTCGTGAAAAATTTGGCCCTGTGCCCCCCCTTATTATTTTTTTCCCCCAAAATGATGAAATTACTATTTTTGAGAGTTTTTTTAGAGCATTTCATGAAGCTCAAGTTTGTATGACCAGTGAACAGCTGCTGGCAGCCGATTTTAGCATACGTTGGGTCCATTGGACCCAGCTCGGACATCTAAGGGTTAAAAAGGGGTTTTTTTGGACGCATATGAATTATCAAAGGGAAATAAAAAAAAAAAAAAATCAGGGATATCAGGGAATTTATCTATGAATTATCATGGGGGATGGTAGGTTATTGGCAGGGTATAAAAGGGGGGAAAGTGACTGATAGGCCCATGGCCTTCCTTTTTACTAAGTCCTGTCAGTGGGCCGGGCAGGTGAAGACAATAACCTATCCTAATTTAACCTTTCCTTTCCTTTAGTAGTTTAGGATTAGTAGTGAGCTGGTACGGGATTAGCCTCGCTGGCTATTTAAAATAAAAACAAAACAACTACAACAACAACAACAAAAATAAGAAGCATGGGTCAAATAGTATCTGATGAACTATCGATTCAGAAAAATTTTATCACATTTTTGTGGGTCCGGGGGCATGTACTTCCATTGGTAGTTAGAATTTGTGGTGTTGCAGTGTGCTCAAAAAAACCAAAAACAAAATAGTATCGACCAATCACCATGTAATTTTAATCACGACAAGAGGATGGGAGGAGAAAGAAGCACAGCTTAATATTTTGTTGCTAGTTTTTGTTAGTTTTTGGTCCAACATTACCTGTTGAACCAAAGTAATTCACTAATGAATACAGATGGGGTTCCTTTCTAATTCATTCATATGCCCATGAAACATAAGTAAGGAAGCCATCATATAGCACCACAGTTTATTTAATAACTCACAGGATTTGAAAAGGACACAACTGTCACTGCGGTATACACAAAATACCTTAAGTAATTATGTTATTACAAGTCACCAACAACTGATCCTCAAAACACATGTCAACTTGAAGTTAAGCCCTGAAAGTGGCCCCCTGAATACCTTTGCATAAGGATGGATTTATCTACTAAATTTTTAGTTCCTGATGCAGTGGCGTAGCCAGGAATTTTTCTAGGAGGGGGTCTCAGGTCCGAATATTGTCAATGGGGGTACAAAGATACTAATTTGGTCAAAATTGCCTGAAAACGCAAAAAATGACCTTTTTTTAGGACAAATTTTGGTGTCAAGGGGGGGGGGGTCCAGACCCTCTGGACCCCCCCCCCCCCCCCCGGCTACGCCACTGTCCTGATGACTCAATGAACAATATTTACCTGTTGATAGTTACGTTAAAATGGCCTGTAAATAGCCTTCACCTATTGATCTACAAGTTGTAAACCAACCCCTAGGGTGAAAACCAGCCCAAGGTTTTTTAATTTAAAATGGAATCTCTCGCGTAAACTGGGCTATTATTATATTAATTGAATGAGACAGAACCAAAGACTGAAGCAATAGCTATCTTTAGTTCACACCATCACTTCTTTTCTTTTTTTTTAAGTTTCGATTATTTCAATCATGCCGTGTGCCTCTATGGATTTAATTTCCATGGTTTTGATGCTTTAAAACTATTCCCATGTAATTAAATCATCCTGTAGCAGTGCTGCCATTGGATCTGCTGAGTCTTACTTTTCCAACTATCGAGTTGGTATCATTCAAATGTGAGAATTTATTTTATTTATTTATTTCTTTATTTCATGAGGGTGCTGCTCTTTAATTGTTGGAATCTATGAGGACCTTTTCGACTTGTTATGTACTGACTATGGGCACAGTTAGCTAAGACAAAATAATAAGACCAAGATGCCAAAAGAATATAGATTTTCATTTAAATAGCGTCAAAGGACAAAGAACAATACAAAGACTGATTACAGATAAAAGACAAAAAGACATGACGCACACTTAGGCGTTAGGACAACTGGACCAGACAAGATTTAGACTGAAAAACAGCAGAAGCGGTGTGGGTGTCATTGCAGCAGACGAACACTTTTACTTGAGACAAAGAGGCTGTCGACTGCTTGAGTCAAAGCAAAGACAACAGGGAGTATATGTACATCAAATTACTCTCCCCTTAAAAAAAGAAGACGAAAATGGGGACAAAACAATTTTAAGTGACATAATCGGCAAAACTAACAGGGGTCTGCAGGTTCTGACGGGTCTATCGTTGAGATTTGGGACAATGAGATGGGAAGGAATATTTGATTGGGAACATCTTGATTGGGAATATTTACATTTTGATTTTTGTTTTCCAAGTGGTGTTAAGCTCTTCTGAGCTCTTCTGTTAGCTCTTCTGAGCTAGATCCCTCCAAAGTTTTGAAAAAAAACAACTCTTTTGACACATTTTCTTATAGATACATCTGATCTAAATTTGTTTTTTTCATAATTTCTCACCAAACAAGCTCAATTGGACAGCATTTGTCACAAGAGAACCGTGTGACATTTTTTTGTAAAACTGGGTTTTTGGTTGATAGAGCTAGCAATACTGAATCTCGAAGCAACAAGTGCTTCTTCTAATAACTATTATTTCCCGTCGAAATTCTCGGTAAAAGTGGAGCTGGTGTCATTGTCCATATGATGCAATCAAATGAGAACTTGGTTCCTTTTTCCGATTAGGTGTAACCTTAGTCCGAGTCACGTAAAAAACCAACTCCCAACTTGGTTCCTTTTTTATAATTTGGAACTGACTTAATAATCAACAGTGTGAACCAACTGCCTCTTGGTTTCTTTTAGAGATTCGTTTTTCATGATTATGCACGAAAAAAAAAAAAAAAAAAAAAAAAAAACCAAGTCACTTTAAACGCTAAAAATTAAATACCTTTCGTGCATGGGAAATTCCACTTTGCCGGTGTTAAAATGCAAAAAAAAAACACTGCAGTTGAATGAAATCATAACGTTAGTAATTCCAAGCTTTTTGCAAGCTCTTCAACTTTGGACTCAATTTTCTCGAGATCAGCTCCACGTCACTTGGTTCTTTTCTGATGAATGGTGTCTAAATATCATTGCTAGCAAAAACATTAAAACTGTTCAGACATTAGTGGCACGCTTTTCCAACACCTGCGTGTTGGAATTTTTCCTGCTTGTTCTGTATCGTTTGTAACGCAACACGCTGCGCCCGGCGCACTATGGTCCCAAATCAAATCCTAGGCGGTCAAAAATCGATTTGTTCAAAGTTGGGGGGGGGGGAAACTGTTCTAGCTACTATACATGATTCTAGGGGGTTTATTTAGCAAGTAATCACCCCTTGATTGTCACATATCCATCGCAGAAAAATGTAAGATGGAAACGAAATGACCGCTTGTGTGAGGTCAAATTTGTGAGCTCCTTTACGCACATTCTGCGCGCTCGAGAAGAGGCTTTTTACCGATGAGGCTCTTGCAAACTTTTGCTGTGGGCAAATGAATAGTCCAATCTCATGTAAAAACCAGCGAAAATCACGAAAGTCGTATTAAGAAAGTCTAAAATTCAGTAATTAACTCACATAACTGCTAAAACGTCAAGTTCGTAACGGCGTTTCAACGCAGGTATCATGAGAGATTCCTGTCTAATTTGCCACTTTCTCTATGGGATCTATGGAACGCCGTTTGTTCATTTACCGAAATTTCTGCGCGCGCGATGCGCCCAATGGCCATTTACTTAATCAACTCGGTGCGCGCTGTACGCCAAATGTTCATTTATTTTATCAACTCTGCGCGCTCGCTCTCTCGTTCTTTTTCAATGTTGCCCGAGCTAAATTTAATTAAATTAAATAAACTCTTTTCTCGCTCGAACGATTCCAAGATTGCGCGCGTTAGTCAAACCTTGGTATTTGCTCATTGCTGTGTATTTGTCTCTTTCTTTTAATCTTTTTAGTAGTATACTTACGTAACTACTATAGTACCTACTGTTTTTCGATTGCCTCTAAAGAATTAGAGGTTATGTTATTTTTATCATCATTAATGACGGTAAGTATGATTTTGTGCATGTTTTGTCCACATCTTGATTCTCGCTTGGCTCTTCATCATGGCGAAACAGTGGCGCACCGAGAAAATTGCCTTGGGGGGGGGGGGGTTTGGTACGACTCAAATTCCGGGGGGTCTGGGGGTATGGAATACCCCTCAGGACAAGTGGGGGGTCCGGGGTTCCTCCGCCGGAAAATTTTTCAATTTTCCTGACCTTCAAATCGAATTTGACGGTACTTTCATGTACTTACAGTAAAATTGAAATGCTCAAATATATTTTCGATTTTGCTGCATGAAATCTTTGCTCTCGACTCATAATTGGAGGGAGAAGAGTCAAGTGGAATGTGGTTGAAGGAGCCATGGAATATTCACCGAGGGGTTCACCGAGAGGGGGGTCCGGGGGTTCCTCCCCCGGAAAATTTTTCAATTTTCCCGACCTTCAAATCGAATTTGACGGTACTTTTATGTACCTACTTACAGTAAAATTGAAATGCTCAAATATATTTTCGATTTTGCTACATGAAATCTTTGCTCTCGACTCATAATTGGAGGGAGAAGAGTCAAGTGGAATGTGGTTGAAGGAGCCATGGAATATTCACCGAGGGGTTCACCGAGAGGGGGGTCCGGGGGTTCCTCCGCCGGACAATTTTTCAATTTTCCTGACCTTCAAATCTAATTTGACGGTACTTTCTTGTACTTACAGTAAAATTGAAATGCTCAAATATATTTTCGATTTTGCTGCATGAAATCTTTGCTCTCGACTCATAATTGGAGGGAGAAGAGTCAAGTGGAATGTGGTTGAAGCAGCCATGGAATATTCACCGAGGGGTTCACCGAGAGGGGGGTCCGGGGGTTCCTCCCCCGGGACAAATTTTCAATTTTCCTGACCTTCAAATCGAATTTGACGGTACTTTCATTACAGTAAAATAGAAATGTTCAAATATATTTTTGATTTTGCCTGCATGAAATCGTTGCTCTCGACTCATGCTAGTTAGGAGAAGAGTCAAAAGGAATGTAGATGAAGGAGCCATGGAATATTCACGGAGGGGGTTCACCGAGGGGTTAGATTTTATCCCCACCCCCCGCCATAGTGAATAACTCTTAAGCAAATGCGGATAATATGGAATTTTTTCACCGCGTAAACTAGCTGATCACGATTTTTTTGTCTTTCTCTTTCTTCTATTTGTGAAGGAACCACATCCTCTCTCTCTCTCTCCCTCCTTTTTTTTTTTTTTTTTGTTTGGCTTGGGGGGGTTTTAACCCTAAACCCCCCCCCCCCCCCCTTCGGTGCGCCACTGTGGCGAAAGCATAACTTGGACCTTATCAAGTTTATTTTCAAAATTCTTGCAATTTGAAGATAAATGTCAGGCTAAAATACTTGCATCAAAATGTATCCCAAGCATGTTACCCCAATTCTTTTTGAAAAAGTAAGGTTTATGAAAAATAAAAATCATGCAAAACGGCGAACATAAGAGCTCAAAGTGAATCGAGTTTTAGGAACCTAAGTAAAACCGTAAAAACCGAGCGAAGAAAGAGTTTATTTAATTTAATTAAATTTAGCTCGGGCAACATTGAAAAAGAACGAGAGAGCGAGCGCGCAGAGTTGATAAAATAAATGAACATTTGGCGTACAGCGCGCACCGAGTTGATTAAGTAAATGGCCATTGGGCGCATCGCGCGCGCAGAAATTTCGGTAAATGAACAAACGGCGTTCCATAGATCCCATAGAGAAAGTGGCAAATTAGACAGGAATCTCTCATGATACCTGCGTTGAAACGCCGTTACGAACTTGACGTTTTAGCAGTTATGTGAGTTAATTACTGAATTTTAGACTTTCTTAATACGACTTTCGTGATTTTCGCTGGTTTTTACATGAGATTGGACTATTCATTTGC